>JAPSES010000109.1:1025315-1035336 GCA_029822895.1 Maxillicosta whitleyi | reverse complement strand
ACTTACTGCAGTTAGACTGAAATAACCTGTTCCAGCTCCAACATTATGAACCACTGCAGTACTGACCCATGGAAGGAGTTGTCTCCTGGAATCAGAACCAAAGGTGGTACAGTCAAATATTAGATGTGTGACTTTTTTTGGGGTCATTTATACTCACACAAATGATTGTTTTTGACTTTAAACTGCAGACAGCACAGATAATATTGGACATAGCAGATGTAAAAGCTGTAGTTTATCATGAAATTCATTAGCAACGACAAATCAAGTTCAAAACTTCCATTACCTCATGCGTTAATTCAGGTTATAGAAATATATTATATATATTTTGTAGGTTTTAACACAACACTGTTACATGTCCAGTCTGGTTTATCTACCAACAGTGTTCACGCTGATCTCCTGGTAGTACATTGACTTTTACATCTATATGGCCTATATCATGTTTCCTAATGCATATTCATTACACACAGAAACATGATGAGATGTGATACAATCATTTTGCTTTTTTTTTTTTTTCAACCTAAAATGTTACTTATGTTTGGACAAGAAGCCTAAACCTAAGAGATATCTGTTTTGCAAAATATCTGCATTACTGTGTAGGAAGCATTAGACCAAATTAATCTTTGTTGGTGCAACAGCTGAAGACTTAAGGAAGTGTTGCTTTAAGCTTTTGCATTTTTAAATTCTATTTGCTTTAATGCAAAAAAAATATATGAAATATAAAGATAAAAACAAAACACCTGCAGTTTAGGTTCTGGAATATGAAGAAATGTGTGCTTTAGGATATGAGAGTGGCACACATCTTGTTTTGTTTTACCTATTTAACAGATGTTATTATGCAACAAATGATTGCAGCTCCTCTGAATAAGGTGATTATTATGTTTAGCGTGTAAAACATTCCTGAGATCAATGCAGGAGAGGTTTCCATTCAGACATGGAAATCATCCAACAGAGGAGCTTATGTAACATTAGCTGGAGCTTGACCAACAATGTAAAAACTGGAATATCAAATAAGCCCTGCAGGTGTTTTGTTACCACAAGCTTTGTTTATTACCGTGTGCGTGTGAGTGTGTGTCTGTGTGTTGTGTGCACATCATAACTGTTTTTGAATATGTCAACATGTGCAACGTCTTGTTCACTTGTAATGTTGTGTTTGTTTCTCTCCCCCTCAACGCCTTTAGAGATTTTATGTTGCCACGTCTCGGCAGCTAAAGCGTCTGGAGTCAGTCAGCCGCTCTCCCATATACTCCCATTTCTCTGAGACCATCACAGGCTCTAGTGTAATCAGAGCCTATGGCAGACACTCTGCCTTTGTTCTGATGAGTGATATGAAAGTGGATGAGAACCAAAAGAGTTACTACCCTGGTATAGTGTCCAACAGGTACGTGACAAATGTCAGCACAGAAGAACAGCAGCTGTGTCCCAGGATTGTTGATAGAACGTGTTATCCATAATAATATAACAACAGCTCTGATGGATTAGGTTTTTAATCTCGTTCTTTTTCAGCATTAGGTAATACGTGCTAAAAGGTTGTAAGACATTGGCATGTTTTCAACTGGTGCCCGTATGGATTAGTTGACTTAACCCATAAAGGCCCGAACATCCACCGAAGACCATAATCATTCACTGATATAAACTATTTAATACCTGTCGATCCACTAATCCTATCAATACATGTAAATAATTGGTGTAAAATGCAGTTTGAACGTCCAAACAGGTCATATCTGATGACCATGAAAAACTGACAGAGGTTCTGTAGTGAACATGAAAACACCATCATCCTCTGCAACATTGATTCGCTAGTAAAACCCACGAGATTTGATCAATGACTGTGGAGGCAGATGCTTATTTTATGTTAAGTTTATGATATATTGTACTGACAAATGTATCTTTTTCTTCAGTTTTCTCTGTCTTGAATATAATAACCTTCAGCTTTAATCTGAGCTTTAAATATCTGCATAATCTGTACATAAAACATAGGATTTTCACTTTTTAAAAAAAAATTTAAATATAGAAGATATTATAAAATTGTGTAAATGGTGATAAATTAGTTAAGAAAGGTTAAAGAAAAAATAGAATTAGACCCAGGTTTACACTTAGCACTACAGAATAAGTTAGAATATAGAACAAAGTAAAAAGCATTTAATAAAAAAAGTTCTACAAAATAGTATAAAGACATAATAGTGCACGATCAAAACAATAGTGCGGTATAAAAGTAGGAGCACTATATAGTAGTAGTATTAAAATTTAAGATTTCTTTTTACTTTCATAAATGATCATTTCATCCATAGAATCCACAAGAACAGTATCTCCATCCTACTCTTACAGACTAAATAAACTGTGTGAAACTTTGGTTCTGTCTAAAGAAAAATGTATAAAACCACAGGTACATAGTTAACCCAGATGGAAACTACTTGTAGCCGTTTCCAGCTTTGACAGTATTGTCTCTAACTAAGACAACTGCATATCTTTAAAAAATTTACTTTTCTTGAACTTAGGAAAAATCTGCCTGTGTTCAGCTTTTGCAACAATGTATTTTCTAGCAATCCAAGACTGTTTTAGAGTTTATTTTGTTTAAGAAGGATCAGAAATGTAGTAAAGTAGATGTGTTAAACTGGATAAGTTTGGTATGGTTGGTCTTAAGTTATCTTCCTGTAAATTTAATAGCTAAATTGTGTTTAAATGTGTCTGGGAAATATCCCAAAATTAGTCTAACTCAGTTTCAACCTAACAATTTACCAGTTATCATTAACTGCAGCCCCTGGTGAGAAATGACTCCGGTACCGGAACCTATGGGAATAAAGGTGTTCAAGTAAATGAGTACATTTTCCTAAATTCTAGGAGTCACAAATGTTTACCAGTATAGCCTTGAAATAGACATTCAATTCTGTTATAACTAGTCTTAAAAACTTGTAAATTTAACTTTAAGGAACCTGTAGGAACTCTGTAGATTATATATTCATCTACCAGAAATAAAGGTGTAGATTTGAATTCCATAAATTTGATGCAGTAGTTCAATATTAAGACTGAAAAATCTGCAAATAAATCGTGAAAGTGTGTTAAAAATATAAAACAGATGTCAGGTTTTAGTGAAGGAGACATCTTTCAGAATACTGAAGGTCAATATTTCAACCTTGGAACACAGCTGCTGACACAAAGAACACTGAAACACAGTGAAAACACACTGAAACGCAGCTTCATCACTGCAGAGGAAGGTTACAAACATTGACGTGGCAGATTTCAGTGGAGCTACTTAACCCTATAACACCAAATATATCATATTTGATACATGAGTTTTGAAGCCCTCTGCATGATCAGTGTGATTTTTTTTTTTCTTGAAAAACTTGATGTATACAATTTGATACATGCAATGCACAGATAATCCAACAGGGGGGAGGAATTCGTTCACCAGAGGCCTTTCCAGTGACACTACAAGACTGTCAGAAATAAAAGAGGAAGCAGAAATTTGCCAATTTTGAAAAGGAATTACCAATTTGTTGGACATGTTTTTGTTTGGTCAAACATAATATTTGAGCATTGAGACCTGATGTATCAAATATGACACAAAACTGAAACTCATAGATGGAAATTGATATTTGGGGGGAAATATATATATATATATATATATATAATTTTTTGTTGTTGTCCAGAGGGACCAAAAAAAGCTCCAGTTTCAAAGAACTAGAATTTTCTGTCAGTGACTTCATGGCTGAAGCTTTAGAAGGTTAATAAGTGGAAATGACAGGTACACAGTTTGGGTCAAAACATTACCTCTAATGTCACTTATAGGGAAAAAGAACTAAAAATGTATTGCAGTTGACTGACACAGGATTTACCTTCTAGTTTCTATTTTGCACCTTCAACCTGAGCTCCTCCGTTTGTCCAGATTGCTAATTGCATCTGCAGCTGTAATGTTGCTCTAATGTTTTTTCATACAGGTGGCTTGGGGTGCGTATTGAGTTCATTGGGAACTGCATAGTGCTGTTTGCTGCTCTGTTCGCTGTGACAGGAAAAGACAACCTGGACCCAGGCCTCGTTGGTTTGTCAGTGTCTTACGCTTTACAGGTACATAAGCATCTACTCACTATAATGCAATTTATTTTGCACTGTTCAACAACACAACAATAACACAAAAGAAGTTAATTATTTTTCATAGCAACTGAAATGTCAGCAGTTAATTCATATTTGCAAGGAATTTGTGTGCAAGATTTTTCTACACAGATGGAGGCATAAAAATGTTAACCTCTTCCATTTTGCAACTGTGCATGGCTTGCAAAACTCAATGATTGTGTGAATTTTCTCTTAAATGTGTGTTTTTTGTGTGTGACCGGTTGCCATTTACTGATAAAGAATAACAGATGCTGGTTATCAGACATACAAAAGACTATCAACCAAAGCATTCCTGTCTGGATCTTTTGTTGGGTAGCTCAAACTGGATTCAGAACTTCATTTCATCCATCACTCATCACCCAAAACTATACTGAAAACATACCAATAGAACACCACCAACAGTTTAAAAGGTACCAATATTATACTGACATAATGTATGACTGAGTATGTTTTGTTTGCCTGTGAACTATGAAATGTTCTTCATCTGGATATGACCAAGATTAAGATGAACATCAATATTTAAGTGAAAACTGGAAACAAAATTTGATGTAGCTCTACTGCGGTTAGAAAAAATGCAAGGGGTTCACTTTTTTTTTTTTTTTTTTTTCGCCACTTAATAAGGGCCCCTGGCATGGAATTTGCAGTGACATTTGAGTCCTTTTTAATCATCCTCTAGGCACCCTAATACTGTATCAGATTTTTTCCACAAAATTCCACTTTGTTGTAGGATTACAGGCTCCACTAGGAAGGTCTAGTGTTAGTGGGAGTGGCCAAGGCTTGGCTTGAGTCCTTCCATGTGCTTCTGTTTACAAAATGAGTCTTTCAAAAGCATATATCAATGCCTCCACACCAACAATAACATCAGATCATGAAATACATTTCCAAAGTAGCATCACACTTCTCTCATTTCAAGCAGGGGCAATTTATCTAAGACTGCAAAGGAAGCCCAACTTCCCCTAAAATATTTTTTTTAAAAAAAGGTCAAATATGTATGGTAGTGTTAACATTTCATTGACTCCAAAAGCGTTAATCTTGAAGATGAGTTCGTTCAGAATCAGCTGCTTATCACAAAGCGACTGAATCAATGTTGTTAAGATTCCCACAGCGTACTTGTCATTGTCAATGCATTTGCTCACATAACTTCTTCGATTGTTTTAATGGCAGGTGGCGCTCAGCAACTTGGACATTTGCGCCCTCTAGTGTCTCTAGTGTAACATGAACCAGATAATTTGTCCATAGAAACAGAGCGTCCGTGCACTTCAATGGAACAGCTTTTTTCATTGCCTCGATACTCGACGGTCATTGGATAAATGCCACGATTTTGTCCCGCCCCTGGACGATCAGCGTCATGGGGTGAATGGAATTGTGGGCGGGCTTCAGCTGGCCTCAACGCTAAATGAATATGATGATTGGAGGATCAGTCGAAAGGCTGAATCCCGTTTTGATTGACAGGTATTTTTGAGCCGTACGTCATCATTTGACAGCTCGCGGATTTAGCAAGTGAAGTCGAAACTAAGACGAACTGCGACCCATGTGTTGGTATATTTTCGGAGAAATTACTTGCTCATTCTTTACACTATAAATAAAACACAATCATATTTCCTTGTTTCCGTTGTTCGAGTTTAATATAGTTTTGTTAGATAGTTCAGTCATACTGTTGGTGAACTAGCTAGCGAGCGTCACTTTGTTTACTTGAAAACGAACGGAGGGCAGAATTTACATATAAATTGACACATTTATTGATGTAAGCTGACAATGAGCTTCCCCTATTTGAAAGACCATCGGCCACCACTAATTTCAAGGATGGGAAAGAGATATCATAACGCAAAACTACAAATAGTATTAGTTTATAATTGTAAAGAGTTGCACAACACTTGTGTCGTTTAAGTTTCACTCACATGCTTTGAGCTAGCATTATACGGGCTGTTAGCTACGAAGCTATTGTTAAATGACTCAAACAAGGACAATATATGACAACTGTGAAAAATAGACTTAGATAAAGATAAACTTACTGGGACAGGGTTACTTCATGATCCAGATAGAGTTGGTATCGATCCCGGTGTAAGTGTAACATGTCCTGTTAATCCACATCTGTATTGTCCAAAGTTGCTAATCGTTAGCAAAATGTTAGCCACAAACTACCACAGGTTGTGGGAGTTGTTTGGGCGCATTCACTGCATAAATAAAGTCCAACCACAACTTTTTCTGTAGCTTAGATGTTTTGTTGTCCTTTGTCCACTCAGGTACAGAGCAGTTCCTGTGTGTTTTTCTGGCTTCCATGTTGTCCTGGTCTGTGCTGTTTGTTCTCAGTTGTTTGTCGGTCGAAATCACAGGTGGTGAGGAGGGTTTTAAAAGTTGTGACTGTGGAGTCCGCGCTGAATTAGTGACGTACGGAACCGGAAAAGGTGGAGTTAGTGTCGTCTAAAACCACTTCACGCAAACAGCCCATTTGATAAAGCCCTTTGAGCTATGTTGACACCCACACCCAGGGGCAAGGGAAATACTGGTCTGTTTTTCTAACACATTTGGGGACCTAGGGTACAGGAACTCATATTTATGATTTAAAAAATTAACATTTCATGCCAGGGGCCCTGAAATATCTGAGTTTTTATAGGAGGCACTTATGATACATACTGACAAAATAATAGATGTTACTTAGTTTCCTACTTGGTGGATTTTTTTATTTTTTTTTTTATGTGGGGTTGGGGGGTGGAAATAGAGCATTGTTTGCTTTATTTTATTTTTTTCTTCATAGCAATGTCTCCACCCCATCCATACAGAATGCATCATTTGTTACTTATGTATATGTCTTTATTTTTAATCCTATTTTGTAAGTACTTAAACCAAAGATTGCATTAAAGTTAATGACTCACACACATAGAACTCATTGCATCCATTGTGTTTCACTATATTTCTGCAGTAGCTCAGAGGATACAAATAAATTAAAAAAAAAAACAAAACAGGAATTTAATTAATTATTTTTATGTCATTTATTTACCATTTAAGTAACTACTATAGTTTCTTAGAAAGTCAGGGTGAGGTAAGGTACAGATTGTTAAAATGGGCTTTAGAGCTCATGATAAAAATAATTTATCAGATAATAAATAAAAGTATGTCCACTTCGAATCTTTAACTTAACTTAATATGTATGAGTTGCCGAAAATGCTCTTTGGACTTTGGTATTATGATTCTGCTCCTCTATTTATTAATGATCAACAGCTGAATCCACCAAATGATGACAAAAAAATATGTTTTTGGTGACGTTATAAAATTGTGAAATGGGACTGGTATTTTGTTTCCATAGGTGACCATGTCTCTGAACTGGATGGTGCGCATGACCTCCGATCTGGAGAATAACATCGTAGCTGTGGAGAGGGTGAAGGAATACTCGGAGACCAAGACAGAGGTACGGAGTTCAGTGATGCGTGTGTTTTCATTCAGAGCTGGACATGTTGGCTTTGTCTTTGTGCTGTGAAAACACATGCTGTTAAAATCTAGGAATTTACTCACATTAAAAAAACTGTCCAGATGCCAAGTATTCAAACAACACAAGACCTATAAACTATAACTAGATCCATAAATGTTATATTAGCTTGTGCCTTCGAGGGTACATAACATAAACAGGCATTTGTACTGTACACAGTGTACTTTTTCAGTGTGTGCCCCTTCTAAAGCTGGTATAGTTCTTAGTGGAAACCTTTGTTTTGAGGACTCGCTGTGTCCCTCAGGTGAAATAAACATTTGGCAGCCCCCGAGCACTGTGCACACACAGACGTCCAACTCTCCAAGCTTTCAGAGTGATAAACAAATCAGCTCTGCAAAGCGCCAAGCAGGTTAATGAGTTGTTCAGAAACTTTTCCTAGTCAGAAATGCTGCGTTTGTGTTCTCAGGCCCCCTGGGACATCGAGGACAAGAAGCCCCATCCTGATTGGCCCACGATGGGGAATGTGGAGTTCCACGACTATAGCGTTCGATACCGAGAGGGACTGGATCTGGTCCTGAAGAACATTAACCTGAGTGTCAAAGGAGGAGAGAAGGTGGGGAGGGTGTGATGAGGTCATCAGGGAGGAATCATGGGACAGAAGAGGGAGCTCATTACTGATGCGTGTGTGTGTGTGTGTGTGTGTGTGTGTGTGTGTGTGTGTGTGTGTGTGTGTGTGTGTGTGTGTGTGTGTGTGTGTGTTTCTGCTTCTGTGCAGATTGGGATTGTGGGTCGTACAGGTGCTGGAAAGTCCTCCATGACCCTGTGTCTCTTCAGACTGTTGGAAGCTGCAGGAGGCGAGATCACCATCGACGATGTGAAGATCTCAGAGATAGGGCTGCATGACCTCAGGTCCAAACTCACCATCATTCCACAGGTACAGAAACTGAAACACACCAAAACTAGCAGGATTAAAGAATGAAAACAAACAAAAGAAATCCTTAATGAATGTTTGCCTTTAATCTATGTGCATTTCATCCAAACATCAAATGTCTTATGTAATAGTGACCTTCAGTCTTGTAAACAGACACCACTGTGAATTAAACATAATTGGGTTTTTCATCATTTGTCAAATGCAAACAAAGCTTTGTACTTTGTATTCGGCATCATTCATGATACACTGGAACTTATTCAAGCTTCTTTTTCACTAAAACCACAGGAGCCTGTGCTTTTCTCTGGGACTCTGAGAATGAACCTGGACCCCTTTGACAAATACAGCGATGAAGACGTATGGAAAGCTGTGGAACATTCTCATCTCCAGAAGTTTGTGAGCAACCAGCCGGCACAGCTGCAGCTGGAGTGTTCAGAGGGAGGAGAGAACCTGAGGTGAGCTCAGAGTGAAGGAAGAGCTGCAGCGGCTTTAGGCAGACATGAAGGAAGCGTCTTTAACTGTTGTGTGCTGCTGTGTCCTCAGCGTTGGTCAGAGGCAGCTGGTGTGTTTGGCACGAGCTCTCCTGAGGAAGACTAGGATCCTGATCCTGGACGAAGCTACAGCAGCAATAGACCTGGAGACAGACGATCTCATCCAGTCCACCATAAGGACTCAGTTTGAAGACTGCACTGTGTTTACCATCGCACACAGACTCAACACAATTATGGATTACACAAGGTTCAGTATCAATAACCAGATTAAATCCCCATAAAGAGAAACCAGGCCTCTTCCCCTGAGCTGTGGCTGTTGAACCTGGATTTTCACATTAAATACGAGGCTACAAATACTTTCTGATGCAGTATGCATGAAAAAAAATATTGTATTCCAACTTTTTGAGCAACACTATCTATATATAAAACCATCTGTAGTGACTATTTTCATGTCAGTGGTGAAACCTGCATAAGGAGTTACACTTTGATGACGGCTATGTTTCCATTCAGCTTTTTAATTTGTGTGATGGAAACCCTAAAACATTGGGGCGGGGGAAACAAAATTTTCACAAAGGAGTTGGGAAAGTAGAAATATTGATGTATTGATAAAAGATACATGTGAATAGGTGCTGTAGATTTAGTGAATAATTGTGCATCTGCATGTATGAGACATAAGCGTTAAGAGGAGAAACAAACCAAATGTGATATTAGACAGAAAACTGCAACGAAACAGGACAATGAATGAAAGAGGGAACAGACAAAGCAAAGCCTTAAAGATTTTAATATTCTCATAATAGTATTTAAAGCTGAAACACATACATTTGTGCTGATGTTGCTAAAATGTGTAAACATTTGTTAACTCCACCAAGGAGGTTATGTTTTTGCCGGTGTCTGTCTGTCTGTCTGTTAACAACATAACTCAAAAAGTTATGGACGGATTTTGATGAAAGTTTCAGGATTTGTTGCCAATGGCACAAGGAAGAAATGATTAACTTTTTGGGGGTGATCTGGAACAAATCCTGGATTCTGGATCACTTTGAAATTTTCATTAACATTGGGGTCAATGGGGCC
>JAPSES010000109.1:965625-985834 GCA_029822895.1 Maxillicosta whitleyi | reverse complement strand
AGTGGTTCATAATGTTGGAGCTGGAACAGGTTATTTCAGTCTAACTGCAATAAGTGTCCTCTCATGTCTTTAACGTCTAACAGAATGGACAATGCCAGGACTGATCAGGATCATCAGGTTTGGAACAGAATGGTTCAGGGACAATGAGACATCATTTTCACACATGGTTTAGCCTCCATAAAGTCCAGACTCTTCAATTCTACATCATCAATAATCAAAAATGAATGAAACTATGGATGGAAACAATATTATGAACTTTATTGTGGCACTATGTAAGAATTATGTGTTAAAAAAAAAAAGACAGTGAATGTCTCCTGGAGTCAAAACTGAAGATGGTGCAGTCAGATATTACATGTGACTTTTTTTTTTGGCTGGGCAGTGCGTTATCAACTTCAGGAATACTGATTAGAACAAAAAATAAATGAGAAGCATGATTTGTCACATTATCCCAAAGGCACCTTGATGATGCAGCACAAGACACATTTTCACACATATGATGAATTGCTGCAAAAATAATGTAATTTTACTCTTTAAAATGTTGAGAAGAACCAGAATTCCATGCAATTAACATTAATAAACAACATAAAGTATCACACAAGCCTAGTAGGGATGGGATAGGTAGGATTTACAGCCAGGATCAGGTGGTTCCAAAGATGGCTTGATTTGGTAAATATTCTAATCAACTGTATTATGGAGAGAAGACTCAGCATATGTCACTTAGATGCATGAATGTTTATATTTATTTCTAATGCTTTGATTTGCCCCGGTTTCCTCCAGCTGAAAAACTTTGCCACAGTCTGACACACTGGGGCTCAAGCTGAGACAGAGATGATCACTCATGCTTTTATTTCATCTCATCCATGTCAGTGGTTTCCAGCCTTCTTCCTTTCTGAATCCTTAAAAAGATGCCGGTGTGCAGTTCAGCCAAAGCAACCGATTTTTCTTTCACAGACTTTTTTTGTTTGACTTCTTTTCAGCGTCTGAATAAATTCAAAAGAATGCAGTAAATAACTGAATAAACCTAAATATAAGGCCGACAAGCAAATCGCTTAGTCTCTAATATTACTTTTCCACTGAGAGTATCAGCTCAACTCGGGTGCTATTAGACTCTATTTCTAATATTACCTTTGCAGAGGTAAAGCGATACTAAACATGATGTAAAACTGCGCAGGTCAATAACTGGGTGATCCAGAATTATCGCTGCATTAATACATATATCTGTTATCCTATTACGATGGGGTAGACTAAGCGAAGTTAGCAGGAATTTTAGCAAATAGAAGCATCTATCTTCAGAAATTGACTATAAATTTGAAGTCTGTGCAACTATAAAACTGACAATTGCTTGAAATAGTTGGACATAAATGGCGAGATATTATAATTTACCTACCTCCAGTCCTATATAATATTATGTTGCAAACATATTTACATTGTGTCACTATGAGGTATAGGACTATACTTGCAGTGGATATGCAGTGTTATACAGGGTGCACCAGAAAAAACTAGACAGAAACAAACAACATAAAATCACAATGTGAAGCCAGTTTGAAAATATGTTCATATGTGTTTATCGACCATTTAATTCTCGCTTGATTGACACCAGTGTCCTTGGTTAGTTTTCATGCTTCAGTGAACTAATTTGAATTGTGCAAAAATAAAAGTATTTTGCACATGGAAATGAAAGGGTTAATATGAGTTTTTTTTTTTGCCATGGATGATAAGTTCCATTGGAATTTTACTTTAAAACATAAAACAGGGGAAAAAAATTAAATGTTAACCCCCTACCATTGATACAATGATTGCACATTAAAGTTTGGGTAGGAGATGTTCTCCTGGAGCATTTTTTTTTTTTTTTTACTATATTGTTTAAAATCTCCTCCACACCTTGATTGCAACCAATTAGTAATTAAAAGCTCTAACACAAAACTGAAAAAATGCGGTCACCTGTGGAGCGGAAAAAAAAAAAAAAAAATCTAATCATTTAAACAGGTCCACTGACACACCCACACACACCCGTCTTTGTGCAAAAATCGCATGTTTTTTTACACATGAAACTAAGTTAGAGCTTGGCTAGCTGTATCAGAAGAAGAAGAATGTTAATTTTGTCAGTAGGTTCACACATAAACATGCAACACAGCAAAATCTGACCTCTGCCTTTAACTCATTACATCATGCAAACATGCATCACACACACGCTGCAGGCTGAGGGCGATGGGGTCACCATGTTGGGTGCCCGGGGAGTGAGGTCCAACAACTCTCCGCCAGTCCAGGGAATCAAACTGGCATATTATCGGACACAAGCCAACTTTCCAGCCATCTCGTCCACAGCTGCCCTCCAGGAACTTTACAATGTGAAGTTCGTCGGTAAACTGTTTTGTCACAAACATAAATCACTAGGGAATGTAACGTTAGCCAGATAGGTATGAACTGGGGCTGTTCTGTAAGAGCGGGGGTGTTGGAGGAGATTGAATGGGGTACGCATGGATCCATGAGCTGGGGCTGGAGCCTGCACATGCCAGTACTCTGGAGGCATGGCTTTAGAGGGAGGGGGGGTTTGAAGAAAAAGGTTTGGACTTTTGAATTGTGTATTTTCAGAATATAACTTGCTCGAACCATCTCCTACCCCAGCTTTAATGACAGGTTTGAGTCCGTCAGGCCAAACACAAGGGGTTAATGCTGTTAATGAGAGGGGGTTCTTTAAGCTGGTTTTGAGCTGACCATTTGAAATTTTAAACATTACAGTCAGAATGCGTTAGTTGTTGCATCATCCCTGCTGAAGCGGAGCTCCTGAAGCAGGACGGGGGCATGATTGGGTGCAGATATATTGAGGAGGGCACACATTTGCATGGCAATGTGGAAGACAAAACGAGCTGGAATCCTTCGACTAACAGAAGTGTGTGCCTTCAATTAAAACCCTGAAGTGTAAAACCCATATGTTGACTCACTGAGCAAATTTTGTTATTACTTTTCAGTTTCTCGCTGATGTGTGAAGTCTCCGTATCGATGGTAGGGGCTTAACATGTAATTACTTTTTTTCCTGTTTTATGGTTTCAAGTAAAATACCAATGGAACTTATCATCCATGGCGACAGATCTCATATTAACCCTTTCACGTCCATGTGCAAAAGACTTTTATTTTTGCACGATTCAAATTAGTTCACCAAAGCATGAAAACTGACCCAGGACACTGGTGTCAATTAAGGGAGAATTAAATGGTCAATAAACACATATGAGCCTATTTTCACACTGTCTTCACATTATGATTTTATGTTTTTTTTTTCTGTCTACTTTTTTCTGATGCACCCTGTAGAACACTGCATATCCACTGTATAATCCTATACCTCATAGTGACACAATGTTAATATGTTTGCAACATAATATTATATAGGACTAGAAGTACGGTAAGGAGGTAAATTATAATATCTCGCCATTTATGTCCAATTATTTCAAGTAACTGTCAGTTTTATAGTTGCACAGCCTTGAAATTTATCGTCAATTTCTGAAGATAGATACTTCTATTTGCAAAAATTCCTGCTAACTTCACTTAGTCTACCCCACCGTAATAGTATCACAGATATATGTATTAATGCAGCGATAATTCTGGATCACCCAGTTATTAAGCATTTGAGTATTAGCGTTGTTCACTGAAGCATGAAAACTGACCCAGGACACTGGTGTCAATCAAGAGAGAACCACACGATCAATAAACACATATGACCAGATTTCTCAAATATATTCACAGTTTGGTTTTAATGTTATTTTCTCCACTTTTTTCTGATACGCCCTGTAGTGCCAAAACCGAGTCAAGTTGAGCAACATCAGGGCGAGCTGATAAAGAGTCAGTTGTAAAAGTGGAATAATTGTGGTCATCCTCTGCTTCAGAAAGTCTTTAACCTGTGTTTGGGGTCACACTGTGACCTCTGGCGGCTCATGCACATGTTCTATTAAGGTTCTGCTTTTCTGTTATTCCACACCTTGAGAAAAAACAGCATATACTGTACTGTGTCGGTGGTTATTGATATCTCATGCCCCAGCTGCTCTCAGTCGATATTTATGACATCGAGCACATCCACTCCTGCATATTTAGGAAACACAACACACACACACACACACACGTCCTTGGAGGTAGAATGACTTGTTGAGGAGGCCGCTCTGTCGTGCAGCCTCTGTTAATGAAAGCTATAATTATCACTCAGCAAAATCAATATGTTCAGATCCTTTTGGAGGGTGGGAGGGTATTGTCTTGTTTGAGGTAGGAATGGAATGAGCAATGGGACTCCGAGAGGCACAGCCGGAAAATAAGATTTATGGAAAGGCTGTGTTCATAGCTGATTGGCTCTAATTGTCTCTGAGCTAAGCAAGAATCCCATTCTGCTAAATGAGTCAGCGATCAAATTCAAATTCATTTATTGGTTGGCAAGCGTACAGAATCTCTTCACTGTTCAGCAGAGATAGTTTCCAGTGGTTTTGGTTTGTGTTTTTTTTTTTTTTTTTTTTAGGGGGATAAATAAAAACAGTCATTAATAACAGCTGTGTGGCAGAAGATTAGGGAAGAGCAATTAACAAGTGCCTGGTCAGAGATTCTACTGCCAGGAAACACTGCTTCGACAAACGCTGGGACTGTTGGAGGACTTCACCAGTGTGTCTTTTTTGGCCCGTACCTCATCTGGTTCATTACGTGATGATGGAGATCGGCCAGATGACGTTGTTTATTTGACTAGTGATAATTTATAATAGGAGAATTGCATCAGATCTAATTCTTATGTGAACATAAATAACCCTGAAGGAAAGTTCTCCACATGTTCTCTGTGTCTCTTCCAGGAGGATTGTACATTCCTTGTCCTCATCAGCACAAGAAAAGTGTATTTTCTGAAAACCGCAGACTCTAATTTGACATTGAAGAAAGAGTATATGTAGTGAAATAATTTATTTTTTTGTTTTACAAGGTCTTACTCTATGCTCTGATAGATTTTGACTAATATTTGGTATAAAATGCACACACACACACACACACACACACACACACACACACACACACATAAATGATTGAAAATGTATTGCTTTTAGTTTTTCTATTTTATTTACTTTTAGCCTTTTAGTGTGACACTGTGCAGCACTTCCTATCTGTTTTAAATGTGCTATATAAATTAAACTTACTTATTAAACTTACTTACACACACAAATGTGATAAATGAACAGAAATATGTCACGATATGATGATATTCTGTTAGACTTCTGGTTTTCCTGCATGCAAATAAAGGCATCTTATGTTACTAAAAGGGCATAAATTATAAATTAGTTATTAAAAAAAAACTTGATATATCCCTAAATGTTCAACCAAGTAATAGGAACATGGATCAAAACCATCCCATATTTCATGTCTTAGAGATGTTAGCTTAAGTTAAAGCTATATTTTGGGTTAAATATGACTAAATACACTGTGCATCATTTCAATTCCACATTTGTTTTTTTCTATTTTTGCAGCATGAGTATGTGACAGGACACAATATGAGTATAAAGTACCGGGTGAGGTGTGTCCGGTATGGGTGGGTTACAACTATTCCAGTTCATCACCACCTGTGGCCCCCAAATGGCAAACAGATCACTCCCTCATTATTTGGTCCTAGTTCGTGCAGGACACACAGTGCAGGAGTTGCCAAAACCAGTTCCAGTAAAACCCAGAAGGATCAGCAGCACAGTTGAAATGGTGCCTGCGATATTATACGATCGGAAAGAACACAAATATCATCTATCATTCCAATAAACTGAACTGAAGTCACATTTGTTTGGAATACTCAGGACAATTGAACATATAAACATGTTGTATTTGTTTAGCAAATTGCACCCTATAAATATTTTTAATAGATTTTCTTTGTGACTTCAGTACTTTTAGCACCAGGGTTTTCAATTTAAGTCAGGAAATTAAAGAAATACTGAAAAACTGAAACTTATGTATGAAGACTCAGGTCATCATACATCGACTAACTAATTTTTCTTTTTTTTTTTAAGGTAGTAATGCATTTTATTAATGAATACTGTATCTGAAAGTTAACAAGTTTCTTCATTCTGTCATAAATAAAGAGCAAGATGGTGAATAAACTTTTGTTTTTTGCTTATTTTTTCAATTTAGTTTAATAGCTCTGCTCTTCTTATTATTCTTATTATATTATATTATATTATATAATTAAGACGTATGTGCTTACAATGCACTAGTTGTGGGAGTGAGTATAAGGATTTTTAACCGAAAAAATAAGTGTAAAACCTACTATAAGACATAATGTCCTTAGCAGAAGTAAATTCACTCTAGTAGAAACTTGTTTTTAAAATTATTAAAAAATAAACAGAAGCACAGATTGAATATTTTTACACAAGTAAATGTACAAAAGTACAAGTTCTGGAACGTCGGCTGTATCTGTGCAGAACTACTAAACCTCACATCATCCATGTCAGTATTAGCTCTCCTGCTCCCGGACATCTCATTAAATACTTTCCCTCTCGTCAGTTTTGTCTTATTAAGTCTTTTACATCATTACATTTGTCATGTATGATATGTACTCCTTTTCTTTAAAAAAAAAAAAATATGCTATTGTTCCTGAAACCATTCTCAATAATCAGAAGATGTGTTGTGGTGCAAAATTACAGGTTTAAAATGTAAAAAAAAAAAAAAAAAAAGTATAATGTGAGGATTTGGTAGGAGTTAATGAGTTGCTACTAATGAGAAGAATAAGCAGAAGGAAGACCAATTAACTCAAGAGAGGAATCAATGTCATATGAAGTCCTGCTTCACACAGACAGGTGAAGTCCCTGCCCCATGGGACATAATGTAACATATTGTTAGCCTCATAGATATAATTGCCCAAGTCATATTTTTTTCAGGACTTGGTCAGTGATGTAACATGAAGTAGCAGTGTTAGGAGCGTAAAGTTACACAGATATCACAATTTAGTCAAAAATAGGACTTAATTATGTGATGAAGTTAACGATAAAATATACAAATAGAAGTCAATGACAAGAGACGGTATGTTTTTATTTAGAATTTTACTTCTGTTTATACATGTGATGATTGGCTACTGCAGATAGAATATTTCAAGTCGAGAAAGTCCCATATTTTTGTTTGGTCTTTCACCTGTAATCTGAAAAATGCATTAATCCATTAAGCATCTACAATTATTTTTGTCAACTTTTAGCTAATTTCAAACTTTCCTAAATGCTGTATCACCATTTATAATAATATTATCCTCTGCATTTTCCATTTTTAAGTGAATATCAGGTTTCTTTCTAAAGTCTATAATATTGAGATGGCGAAAACTGAATAAAAGGTGATTTGTTTTCTGTAAAATATAATTAAATAATCATAAAAATAAGTGTCTACAAACACTCTAATATGCAATGTCACTTCATAGTCTCTGAACAACCAAATGGGTCATATCTATGCTAATGAAAAGCTGTATTTTACCTGAATTTTATCACTGTATTGATAGGATTAGTGGGTTAAAACTTATTAAACATTTTAAATGAGGGTTAAAAGAGGTGAAGATCACAACAACTCTGATCATGTTGAAGCTGTAAAGAGATCTTCAGCAACTCAGAATTAGATCGTTCCAGGAAACTTTTACATTTATATTTTCTATGTACATGTCACAATCTGATATAGTAAATTTCTTGACTTGTGCAATTAATTTTTAAGCAGACAAACATCATATATGTAAATATTATCAAAATTCAGACAGGATCAAAAATGACACTTGCCATAGGCTCTTTTTTCTTTTCTATTAACACACACACACACACACACGCAGTAGCTCAATAGAATCTCTCTATAGAACCCATACCAATTAAAAACCAGACATACCCAGAAAAATATTGTAAAACAGACAAGCAGATTCAGCAATTATTATTAAAGCCGTTCTACCGATTCTGTCAATATTCAAACTAATATGTATATATATTAATTAATAACACTACTTCCCTCAGCAAATGAGAAAACACTAGCTTAAATATAGCATTAGCTAAAGCAAACACATCACAGAAGTGCACATTATAATGCGTCACATACTTTATTTGACTGTTGTAATTATCCAAATTACACCCAAAATTAATGAAGACAGACTCTATGTTAAAAAAAAATAATAATAATAAGCACATTCCTTTAACTGTGCCAACTTAAAAAAAACACAAAAAAACGTACACATATAATTTTTCACAATTCGTGGCATACATCATACCACCTCTGAAAAAATTCCTAAGCCTATTGGGTAACACTAAGCCTCATGGGAAACGTAGTTATCAAAATGCACATAATCTTAGCATTGACTTTTTCTTATTTTAACTCCACTTTGAACGTAAATCACAAATTAAATATATGTTTGACGCAATTTCATGTGCATCATGAAATTATAATAAATCCAAACACACTTTATCTTCCCCAAATAAAGCCACAACATGAACTTTTAATGAACTAAAAATGCTTTCTTGATCCAACACAGCAACACCCATGCACTGTCTAAAACCTCCCACCTGGATGGATTATGTCTGAATAAAAATAAATGAGTAATTAAACCCACAACTAAGTGAGTGATGTACATTTTTCATGCTGTCCTGCTATATATTAAAACACTTAATCTGCCTCATGTTTCACACTTAATTATCATCTCTTATGCAGAAGAAAATAAATTTAGTTAAATATGCCACTTTAGAGACTAAATACAGGAAAGGAGCCAGTCTGAAGGTGGAGGACAGTCTCAGCGCTAACAGTTTGTTTCACTGTGATAAATGCACATCATATTTGCTTGTCTTCAGTATCCAGACAATTCCCACAGCTCATTATATTAATTTAGAGCCAACATTTGTGTCGCTTAGTGCTGGTAGTAGACAGCCTTACTCCAGAATTTGGATTCATGGGATGAAACCACAACACATAGCAAAAATATATAAATAAAATCTGAGCTCCGGACTTTAAAATGTAGCCGATATGTGCCTCGGTGCAGCAGGAATTGTTAAAAATGTGTTTTTCTTGGGCACAGGAGTTTATTTTTGTGTGTGTGTGTATGTGTAGGTGGGTGCGTGTCACTTAAACCTGTCATTTACCAATGTAGGTGATGACACTGAGATTTTATGACCTTTCCAGTAGCTGCATAGAGATAAAGCAAACAAAAATGGGCAGAGTAGAGAGGCAGGTGGAGGTCAGAATGTCAGATTGGATATGTGAGGACAGCATACTGTGCGAGGTCAACAGCCCTCCACTTTCTTCTCCTGTCAGCTGTCAAAATCCACTCTCAATCTTGAACTGTGGGGATGTATTGCTTCTCCTTCTTAGGATGAAACATTGAATTGCTGCACTGGGAACGTTGACTTTTATTTCAATATATCCACAAGTGAGATTAGAGGATTTTCCTTGTAAACAAAGCTTAATTAAAATGGGACTGAATTTGTGTTTTTATGGGACATGTGGGTATTAGTAACCTCTCAGTTTAACTGCTGAACAGTCATAAATGTAACCATCTTCACCTATAGGAAAGACTCTTATCTTCTACTGTATGATATGAGAAGTTGTGTACATTTATCTAAGTTTTCACACGTTCGCATGCTTCTGTTTTTTTTTTGTTTTTGTTTTTTTTCAGTGGCTACAATAACTGTTCCTGTCATTCATGGCTCTAGAAACTGTGTCACACACCAGTAACAACATACTACATGCCAATCACATGCACTGTCAGTGTCGGTATTTGTGGTCTGTCTCTCAGCAGGTGTGACTCCCATGAATGCATTTGTTTGTGTTTCAGTTCGGTTTCAGATTAACACCAATAAAATATTACTCTGTGTATTTTCAGACGTTGGTTTCACAGTTGTAAATAGATAAGCTGCTGCAGCTGGGATTGACAGCTTCAGGATATATGTTATGATACACTACGATGCACTTTATTCACCCCTTAGGGAAGTCTGTCTTGGACTACAAGAGCTCGTTGGAGCAGGTGCATCTCCTGTTGATACTTTCAATGCTTTCTTTTTACCCTCACACTGGCCGTAGGGTATTGTTGTCAGTTGGTCGTCCATCCGTCCGTCTGTCCAAATCCTTTGCCATGCACTGATAAGTCAACCTAGTAGTCTGCCTGATAAGTCAGACCCAGGGTTTTCAAGTGCGTGCATGTTACATTTAGATTATATTCTTGAAAATATAATCTTGTTTAGTCTTAGCTTCTGATGTTTTGTCTAAAATGGGTCATATTTTGCTTTTGTTTTTTGTTTTTTTCAATGGAATTTTGTATTTTCAAACATTTCCCTAACTGTAAATGCTCTGCTTGGGTCTGAAGTTTTCATTATTTCAACTCCACAGGTCCATTTTTAACCCTATTTCTGAGTAATGACACCAGAAAGGTCGTTTTGAGCGCCGGCCCTTTAAATGCAAATGAACAGCTTCACACCCCACCCCCTCCAGGTTGTTGACCACGCTGCTCTGTTACATTTCTCCGTACTCTGAGAGATGTTAGCAGGAATTTGTGACCTTATATGTGCAAATGTTGTGATATAACTAATTATAGGCGTGACAAATTAAGCAGAATTAATACAGGTAGTAGAAATCCACTGGATTTTTGCCAAAAATTATTATAAAGATAGTTTTGCAGCACCTGAAAGGTTAGAATTCAAGCTTTTTGGACTATTAGGGTCCAAATACACAAATAAATATACCTATTAAAGGTGGGGTTAGTAAAATATGACCCCTTTAAGCTATAAATATAAATATATAAATATAAATATGTGTGTAATTTTGAGCTAATATGTTTGATTTTGGCTGAAAATTGTGGTTTTACGTAGCTGTCCTGCCCATGCTAACACTAGCACATGCTTCTCTTTGGGTTTGGGTTTCTCATTCACACATAAAGGGCATTTTAAAGGTTAAACGTTAACCTCACTTTATTATTAACATATGGAAATTCAGTCTCTGCCATTTTACCCATCCTAATACACACAGCACCTAGCATTAGCATTAGAATTTGCAATTAGCATTTACACTTAGCTCATTAGTAACAGTGAGCCGCCACTGAAGACACTCGGGACCGAATCCAGATCTTCATCAGCACCAAAGAGTACAGAAAGTGAATCTACATGTAAATTTTTTTTTATGCTGAGGGGAAACCAGAGGACCTGGAGGAAACCCGGGCAGCGCTGAACGAACGAGGTCCTGTCCAAGTAGGAATTGAAAACAGAATCTTCAAACTGTGACACGGGCGTGCCAACTACTACACCACCACTACCTAAGTTTTAGGTCTGAAAACAGAGAACACATCCCAGAGTGAAGCTCTTTAAAGGGGACATATTGTGCAAAAATAATTTCTTGGGGTAGTTTTACTCCTGTTTGGGTCTCGTCCAAGTCTGGAAAAAAATGTCCTGCTATTTTCTGTGAATCACTACAATGAATTTGTCAGAAGCTCTGGTGAGCCGTTTAGATTTCACTGCCCATGTGACGTAATATGGGGGGAAATCCAATAAGGGGGCGTGTACTTGCTGTCCAGGGACGTCCAACTCCACCCATAAATGACATCGTGATTGTCCAACATATTAGTTCGATTTGCTAACCGCGCGCTTGCTCTGCGTCTGGATCTGATTCAGGATCAAACACATACGGTTCTATAACGGTTCTGCGGGCAGCCATAGCGATTTAGGTAGCCTTTGGCTGTGGACTCAAGGGGGCGTGGTCGGACAGAACACTTCGGAGTTCTTTCGAACATCTCTGACGAAACGGCGCGCTGTAAAATTAACTGGCGCTGACAGGAAAACAGAGTTGGTGAAACTTTTTTGTTTGGATGATTTTGAGCAGGGAACTTCATGAACATGTTTTGTATAGTCCATAGAACAGTTCTAACTGGCGTATGGGAATACGTGTGCGCAAATAAAGGGATTAGAAAATAACCACGTCACTCTCAAATTCACACGTTTATTGTCGTTTTGTGTTATGAACATGCATCCGGAACATTAAATATCAGTCATATTGGTGTGCAAGTCAAAGTTTTATCTGCAGGATTCTGTGGTTATTGGTCAAATTCAAAGTCATCATCTCAACTGTGATGCTGCTCTGACCTACATCCATTAAACAATACGCAGGAATTCAACACTAAATTAAATATTAGTCAATAGGCCACGCAGTACTACTAAAGCAAACATAATAAATTCAAGATGACTTCCTGAGTTAAAAGTAGGCACATATTGTCCTTCTCCAAAGTCAAATATTATCTTATACTGCACATATAAATGTTATTATTGCAAAATGCAGTGTTAAAGTTTGTTCACCACTGATACAGATAGACTACATACGCTGATGATGTGAAAAGTAACTCTTCTCCTCTGACTTGTGCCTTAGTCTGAAATAGGTTTTTTTTTATCATAGTACAGTCTGCATACATGTCATACCAAAGTTTATTAGTGATGCTGGCTATAAACTTTGAAGACTGCTGAAATCTCAGCTGTCCGCAAATGCCTTTGGATTTTGTTATGAGCTACCTGCCTGTGCTCATGTATGTTTTCAGTTATGTTATGGAAATGGATCAGCTTGCTAGTAAAAAAAAAAAAAAACAGTAGCAAATATTATGAGTGGGGCATTTGCACAAAAGCATTATTGCCTCTGTGTTATCATCTGTATTTAGGTAAATCCATTATCACAAGTTTAGGAAATTAAAAAGAAACCCAGAGAAATATGGAAAATCTAAGCTTTGTCAAATAGATGAAACCCTTTACTTGGATTTTAGTTCTATAACGCAAAACATATCATATTTGATGCATGAGTTTTGAAGCCGTGTACAGGATCAGTGTGATTTTTTTTCTTGAAAAACCTGATGTATATAATTAGATACATGCGATAGAAAGATAATCCACCAGGGGAGAGGAATTTGTTCACAAGATGACAAGAGGCAGAACTTTGGCAATTTTAAAAAGGAATTACCAATTTGTTAGACATGTTTACATTGTATTTTGTTTTTGTTTGATCAAAAATAATTATAATTGAGCATTGAGACCCAATGTATCAAATATGATACAAAATTGAAAATTTTTTGGGTTGTTCAGAAGGACCAATAAAGGCTCCAGTTTCAAAGCACTGGAATTTTTTGTCAATGTTTTAATGGTTCAGGCTTTACATGGTTAATACTGCATGCACTACTTTAACATTACTACTTTTATTTTACTACTTACTACATTTATGGCATAAGCATAATGATTTATTTACCTGCCTTAGTTTGAGTGTATTGTACACTGAGGCGATGGTATAAAAAAAAAAAAAAAAAAAAAAATGCATTACCCTAAGGGGATAAATAAAGTGTCTTTTATCTTATTTTACAACTGGAAACGTTTTTACTATTCTACTGAATGACCTTCTGTTATTTTATAACCATTGCTCATCAAGGTTTCTTGCAGTATTTTTTTTCCCATTCTTTAGATTTTATTGAAAATCCAGTACATCATCATTATTTCCTATTGTATTATGACGACGTTCCATTATTGAATCTAATCCTGCATCTGTGACAGGCTACATGTGAAACTGTCAAAAAAAAAAGGAGGAAAAAATGTCTATTTTAGTAGTTTCGAGGATTGTCATCTACTTACAATTGTACATTTTAGCATAACGATTTCTGACATGAAATCTATCTATAACAGCTGTAGTTCTTTTTGTTTTGTTTTTTTTTGTTTTTTTTTTTTACCAACGTCCATGCCATGTGCACCCACATCCCCCGGCTGATGTCATCTTCCCTCTGCATGAGTTTTTGGTTATTTTTTTCCAGCTGGTCAGGTGATAGGGGCGGCTGGATTGCTGGCTATTTCCCTTCATCATGTGATATGTTAGTGGTGTCATGGGTGCTGTTTCCAAGGCTCAGAGTTACTGACAAGTAAAGTGGAGTGACGTTAGAGCAGCAGCAGACCTAGACAGATCTATTAATAGGCCGAGTGCTAAAACTGAATGTATCTGGGCCTGTGTGTGAAGGAAAAAGGCTGCCCGTTTGTATGGGCACTTCTGTGACAACACTCGTCCCCTAAAAGCTAAGTTGAGACGAGCAGAGGAAACTAAAGTCTTTTCAGTGCAACATTTCAGTGACGGGTATATACAGGAAAACACATAAATGCTAGTACATAAGGGGAGGGAATAAATGAGATGTTTATTAATTGTAGCAGTTTCTAGCTGCTGCAGAAGTGAGACACTTTTAACAAGGGTAAAAAGGTAAGGCTCATTAACAGAACCAGTAAACAGCGCAGCCTATTCTCACACATTTTTCTCACACAACCACAAATGAACACACATGAGCCTATGTGCGTCTAGGCGGAAATTAATTGGCCTGTTGTGGCAATCACACTTTTCCAGGCACCTTAGAGCTGGAAAGTCATTTCAGGTAACTTCCATCAACATTATGCACCCCTCTGTCTCCTTCCGCACTCTGTTTTCTTAACACATGCATGAATGAACACATGGACCGAGCAGACACTCACCACCTCCCCAAATCCAGACACTATTCAGAGTTCACATGGACTCCAATGTGAGGTTCCTCCGAGGGGAAGCGGCTGTGTGTTGTGCCTACAAAAGCTGGACCGAGAAGGAGACATGACAGTGTTAAGCTGTAACTGAGCCAGGCCATGAAAACTCAGAAATATGCACCAAACATCTACTATCCTGTCAAAAACAGATAAAATATTGTATTTTTCATTCCTTTTGCTGTAATGATGTGAGCTACGGATGTACATCTAATGATATGAGATATGACAGAAACTAAACAAGCATAGTTTTTGTGTAAAATATTATGTTTAATAGAAGTCTTTATTACCTTCAGTGATATGCAGCTAAAGTATTAAGATGAGAATTCCACTTAATGTGAACTTTCTTCACATCATATTAAAGTTCAGTGTGTAAGTTTTGTGTGAAGTTTTGCGTTTAAATAAACTTTGTATTGGAGTCCAGTCATTTATTGACATTAGATACCTTAATTTCTAAACTAACTTCAACGTTACTAATGTTGCGTACTTGCCACAAACAAATAGTACTTAAATCTGGTTTAATGCATCCTTTCTCCTTTCTTCTCTGAAATTTATTTGTCCATGTTCTCTGTTAAATAAACATAACTTATCTGAACTTTCCACTGTTATAGTCAATGCCGACACAAAAAAACAAACAACAAACTTTCTGCAGAAAATAGACTCCAACAGAAACTTCACATAGCTTACTTCACCATCTTAGATTTTTAACTTTTCACATTAGCACAATTTGGCTCTAAAAGTGCTTATTTTTATGTTTTGAATTACACTAGTTGTCCTGCTTTGGTATGCTAACTAGCAATAATGGGTAAGTAATTGGTTAATTGACCAAGTTAGCAGGAGTAAACTGAGTTGGTTGTCAATATTGTGTAGTATCATTGTTTCCAAAATGCCTATGACCATGTGACTAAACTGAGTACAGTCATTTTTGTAGGTGAACTAGACATAAAATCCATGTTCATGTTCATGTCCTGGTCTGTCCATTATTTTTATGATGCCTCACTTACACCTTGATGGACTTTCTCCAAAGGTGCTGAGACGTCTCAAAACATGTTTGTGGTCCTAACCGTAGACTGTATATGATTAGTGGACAACTGTAATCATTGGCTTTACGTGTTAGCCTTTTGGAATCTGACGTGACCATATTTGGACAAAGGTTGCCGAAGTGGCTCAAGATATCACAGGTGAGCTAATGCTAATCGCTAGTTTACTAACCCTGCAATGCTGTAAACTTTCTCAGGTACTGAGTTACAAATTCATTTTATATTACCTTCTTACAAATTAGCCAATCAAAGCCTAAAATGCAGACATTGTAAATAATAAAGACTATTAATTAATTGGAGATTTTTTTTTTTTTAAATGGGCCTTTAGATCATTTATTACAAGGTCCAAATACAACAGAGGAGATCTCAAATAACTCTCGAAAAACAAGTTTGACTTTATTTTTTAGATTTTTTCAGTATACATGTGTCGACCCAGGACGTTTTGGATCCAACCCCAGTAGCGGTCAGTAACGTTACAGCTTTAAGATACTTCGAATTACTTCATTTGGAGCCGAGGTTTTTGCCCTTTGGTCTTTACTCAGTAACTCATAAAACAATATGACAAGATTTCACACAGATGTGTAAAAGAATTATCATGATGAGGTGATGAGATTTTATGCCTAGAGGGTCAAAAGTCAGCTTCAGTGTGACATCATAAACCGTTTTCATTCCATCATTCAGCAACAACAGGAAATAAGTGCAGACAGTCTGTTTCTCATTTTATTCTTCATCACATGGTGCAGAAGCTTCTCCTCATACTATTATTCTTTGCAGAATAAGCAGAATATCGTCTTAGAAAAGAAATTTGCAAGAAACAATATTAGTGGCAACTGAATTCTGACATCCTTCAGTGAAAATAAGCATTACGTATTGTTGGGTTTTAGATGGTGAATGAGAGAACTACATGAATAGATTGTGTTGAAAGGTTTTCTGTTCTGACCGAACATTCAGGACATGAATAATGTATTTAAGCATGACTACATTACGGGTCTAAATTCAGTTTTGATGCCTCATTTCATACAGATTCGATTAGGTTATCAAGCTAGGAATTTTATTACAAACGGATGCCTCACTTTGGCATGTGAGCCTCATGCACACACTGTCTCTCAGTCCCCCTGGGGCATTTGGTTTGGTATTTGTCCACATGTCTGTTTGTTGATGGACAGTACGACTGCATCTGCTGTGGCTTTTGTTTTTGTGAGCTGCCCTTGGGAAATGGGCTGATTAGTGTTAAGGGGAGCCGAAAAACAGAAAACAAAATTGTATTTTCCAAATAATGTTGATATACTTGGTTTTATGATGCCTAAAGCTCAGTTTTCCTGTTTTGTTTACTGTTGTGATGAGCATGTTTAGGGTTATGACTAAGGGACAGCATCTTGGATTGTGTGGATACTGTGTGTGGTAACAGTGTTGGCAAAAATATATCAACGTGCGTTACATCTTTTTCTGTTCAGCTTGTACGCCACGTCTGTCACAGGAAACATAAGCACACACACACACACACACACACACACACACACACACACGAGAGAGCTGTATTTTATTCTGTTAACCTGGGGTTTCTAGCACCTGCTGTGTTTCACATGCAGTGAGTATTCTAATCAGCTGCATGGACTTCTAGCCGGGGAAAACAACCATGAGAATAGAACATCTATTTACAACCTGAGCCCTGCTGTCCAATTAATCACCATGCAGCCAACAGGCCTACTAAAATTAAAAAGAGCAACCACAGCTGCCACAGCAAATACACAGAGAGAGAGGTTAAGGAGGAAGAGGAGACAGGGAAAGTCAAGAGGGAACTCAGTGTAGTAGGTGTTATTTTCTTAAAAAAACATTACATTTAGGGCAGTGGAATCAAGTCAAGTCCAGTCAACTTTATATAGAAAGCACTTGAAGAACAACGCATTTGGTCAAAGTGCTGTGCGCAGACATAACAACAAATAAAAGACATTAAATAACAGTAGAGGAGGAACACAAACTGGCAGACGATACACACTGCTGACACATCTGTGACCTTTACCCTCAGATGAATTCAGTAGAAAAGGGTCAACGTAGACCCATGTTTATTTTTGGATGCTAGCAAAGGCACACAGGGACGTGCAGTGATGCCCTCTGTCTCCCGTAAAGTCAGATACGCTGTCTTTTACACACATAGTTGGCACATACACGCACGCATTCGGACTCGTACACTTCCAAAGTCCTGAAGCCTGGCATCAACATAGCCCTCAGGGTCCAAACTAATTTGCTCACAATCTAACACGTAGCTCAGTGCGAACGTCTCAGGACAACTGTCTAAATACTCAGCCTGCTGCAGGGCACAACTGAGACATAATGAGATGCTATTTGTTTCTGTAGATGTGTGTGTGTAGTGGCACACGTTCATTGCTTATCCTCTTGTTTTGGCTGTTTGCCTGTGAGCTTTACATTTTTGGAATTAGCGAATTAAGTGAATTAAGTCCTAACTGTCTAACACAGATGGTTTATGGTAGACCAGTCACAATTGTAACGTGCCCTAATATCTTAAGTATAATTATTCTGAATAGCACAGCATAGCACATTTGCCTACAAGTAGTATTTTTTCCAAAGGGAGCATTTTTGCTATGAAGACAGGTTGGATTTTACGGATATTATGTTTTTGGAGCATTCCTCAGACATGTTTATACAGAACATTCTTTTGGGGTTTTTACTGCAGTTTCTGACCCACAGCCTCCTGCTCCTTTACTGTCAGTTCTGTTAAAAAAAAAAAAAAAAAAAAAAAAAAAAAGGCCAAAGATGGATGCACAAAAGCAAAGCTGGTATTGTTAGTGACAGAAAGGGGAAACATACCGACTTTAAAACATTATTATATACCTGGATATCAACAGATTTTGGCTGTCAGCAAATACTGCAATGCCAGCCTTTTCTAAGAAGGATGGGGAAGGAATGAAAAAAAAACTTCAACACTAGTGGAAAAAGGAAAAAAAAAAACTTGATACTGACACAACGACAAAAAAATATGGTACAAGTTCAGCACAGTTCAAAACAAATTTCATAACAATTATTCAGAATACTAACGCCAGGTTATAGATTCTCTGATCCATCTCATTCCTTGACTTTCTTGGTAAATTCCACTAGCATTTTCAGTTGAATAACCTCTCAGCTGACACGTCTGTTTCTGCACATGAACTTTGACACCATGGCAACATGGCCCCACTGTTTATCTGTTGCTAGGTAACCCACCTCCTTAATGATTCAATTATTCTGAGCAATGCAATCTGATTGGCCAATGGGAGGCTATTGCATTCCAAAATTACTAATATCTCCCAAAATACTGGTCCTATCAAATTTCTGTTTTTGCTATCCTATTCCTTGACCAAAAATAAACAAATATGCCAATCTGCAGCAGGCAGTTCCTTCTGGATTTTGTGTGATGCCCGAGACACACGCACAAACAGAATCCACCTCCCTTTTATAATATAGGATGAAAAACTATATATGTCTATACATGAATATTAGTGGAATATTTAGTCATGAGATATTTTAAAGGCTTTTCTCGCAGTTATTTTTAGCATTACAACTGTAAATTATTCTATAAATGTATTATACCAGTAATAGAACATTTTTTTCCTTCTTTTTGGTTTGTTTTTGATATTATGTATGTAATGACACCAAGTTTGGGCTGTTTTACTTGGGGTGACTTTGTGTAAAAATTTCTTTGGTTTGTCAAAAAGTAAAATGTAACCTAAAAGTATTGCATCAGTTTATAGTATCATCATTATTGTTTTTTGTTTTTTTTCAATGTTCACAGGTGAGTCTTTTATTTAAGTGTTGTAACTCCATTGGACAGCAACCGTCACTTTTTATCTTTGACAAATGTTATTGTATATGATGTAACCGAAGGAAACTGGAATAGCAAATGCTGTTAAGACAGATTACACTGCATGAAATTGTCAAAAATTTTACTTTTGAACATCTTGTATAAAGTGGTTTTCATTAAATTAATCTCAAAATATCAAACTGAAAAAGAGGAGCATACGGAAAATGCAGTATGATATATGATATGTATCAGGTGTAACATTCTGACCACTGATAGATGATTGTGGCAATACTTTGATCATTTTGTGACAATATATTAGGGAGACACTGAACATTTCGTCTTCAAAGATGATGCGTTGGAAGCAGAAAAACGGTCAGTGTTAGGATCAGAGTGACTTTGCCAAAAGCAGAATAGTGATGGTTGTACAACTGGGTCAGGTCAGGTCTCCACAAATGCAGATCTTATTAAATGTTCCACCTCTGCAGTGGTTGGTTTCCACCAAAAGAAGACCACCTGACCTGAACCCACTCCCTGCCTAATGTATACAAACACTGGCTGTAATGAGATACTCTATATTATTACTCTTTTATTGCAACTGCTGCACTGCCATTAATACCCCGCCCCCGAAGGACAGTAAAGGGGTATTGTTTTTGGTTTGGCTTGTTACTTTAGCAGCAAAACGTTTGGTTGAAGTCATACCAAATTGGATTTATGGAATGATCCGGAATCGATGTGATTACATTTTGGGAAAAGTAGGTCAAAGCCATTTTTTTTTTTTTTTTTTGTAAACATAATTTTTATTTATTCACAGTATCAACAACAGTTAAATACATTCACTTACTTTTTGTTTTACAAAAGTAGAACCCTCC
>JAPSES010000109.1:946686-965525 GCA_029822895.1 Maxillicosta whitleyi | reverse complement strand
TGAGTAATATAAGAAATGGATGAGTTGTAATTAAATCAAAATCAACAGTAAAAGTAAAGTGTGTTTGCTGCCTGCGCCTCTGTTACTGATCTGGGTAAAAAAAAAAAAAAAAAAGAATTATATTTTGCCTATTTGCCTATTTTGCCCATGCCTATTTTCCCTATTTACTTATAATGGGCAAAATTTCAAATAACTATAAACATGTCAGTTTATATTAAATTTCCATAAAACTTGGCAGAGATTAACTTTAGACGTCACTGCAAAATATCAAAGTGATAGCCTGGGAAATTTTTTGTTAAATTTTAAAAATGTTTCTCTTCTCATGTTCACTTATAATGGGCGGAATTTAAGCTGTCTATAAAAAAAAAACAATTTTGTTTCAATTTACTTCAAACTTGGCACATATATATAATTTCAATATTTAGCAAATATTGAATATGGATGAAAGAGTTGATCAATGCCACAATAAGCTACAATACATCCAAGGGGCGGGGTTTGTTGTGCCTGGCACTACTTGTTATATTATTATATATAATTATAATCGGAATGTTTATGTCAATATAAGAAGTTATTGTGATTTCCAATAGGTTTCATAGTTTGTACACACGCTCTAATATTAATAAACATATTTACACGAGGGATAAAAAAGATTTAAAGCATAAAATGAAGTAAATGGTGGAAAAAAAACAAGAGAATAGAAAGGAGAACAGAGCAGTAAGTAGAGACAGATATGACCTGTGGGCGTCTCACAGTGTGTCTAACTGTCACGTCTCACTTTGTTTACTGCTGCTGCCCTGGGCTTTTTGTCCCAGCTAAAGTAACTTCTTCCCCAGGATCCTGTATCCTCATCCTCGACTGCTGAGCGAGAACACATTTGCATAATCCTTGTGAATGCATCCCTGTAAAGATCCTTGGTAATCATCACTGCCGCATAGGTATCGGTTTCCATATGAAATTGTTGCAGAAAGCTGAGCATCACAGGATGGCGGCACAAAGAGGTAAACAAGCCGTCTATGAAGCCTATAGACTGACAGCGCACTGTAAAAAATACCGGAAATTCATCACACAGTTGTGTACTACGAGGTTTTAAGATCTGCTTAGTGAAGATGCGGCTGTAATGTCTGACTGTGGGAGAACCTGAGCAGCAGATGCGTTCATTTCTTGGAAGAAAATTTACGCCTGGCTTTTGATTAAATGATGCATTCAGTTGGATATTTTTTGCAGCGGACCCTGTCAAGGGATGGTAAGGTGTGAGTGGAAACACTGACCCAATCAACCTGAGCCAGCGAGCCCAGTGTCTGCTGACCTCCTCGTCTCTGGTTTCCCTCCTGTTCACTTGAAACCAGCTGTCAGTCACTACATAGACACACACACAGACGCATGAATGAAGCCCATATGTCCTACTGCCGGGGAAGAGGCCGCTCTTATTCATTCCACTTGGACTGTAACCTCTACCTCTGTCACATCCTTATTCCTCCAAAACAACAGATCATCTTACTTTTTTGTTTTTCTGGTCCATATTATTCTTTATCCCTGCTTGATATGGCTGTCACGGGCAGGAGAGGCAGAGGTAGGGACTGAAATACAAGCTCATGAACTTAAAAAAAAAAAAAAATTGAAGTCAAGATGGTAATCTTCCTGGGATCAGCTAACGAAAAGTGAGCAGATACAGAAGCAGTACTTTGAGCTTAAGCTCATTTTGCCTGCTGGTTTAGAGGTGAACTTCTGACCTGTCACTGCAAAATACCCTGCATAACATCAATACATTTCACTCATCATAAGCTATCGGTTAATGCCCTTAACACTTGTCCTGTGCATCAGTTTGTCAGTTTCTGCTTCAAACACTCATTGAATGGACCTTGAAGAAGTATTCAGTTACAGTATTGTTTAACATTGAAATAACAGAACTTTCTGACAGGCATATATACATATATATACAAGGACAAAAAAAATCCAGCTCAAATCACTGAATGAGAACTCTCAATTTACAAAAATGTAACTAATATATTTGTTTATTTAGAACCCTTATTAGTCTCCATAGGAAATAAAGTCCTGCAAGGCCGATGTACAAATCATGTAAACTCTTTGTTCATGTGGGTAAAGCACCATGTCTTACTATTACATTTTCTGAGAATATTGGAATATGCGGATTACAAGAGGATTTAGGAAAAGGAAATTAATCATCATCATCATCAGGAAGATGTATATAATATTTTAAAATATGTTTTTGCAGTTATCTAGAACATAGTATAGTGACATTAGTACATTACATGTGCATCAGTATTGCTATACATCATAAAAATCATTAATCTACATTGAAAAACAATCAATATGTAAATTTGAAGATGGATCTCTTTGTGCAACATTGGACGCTATAAGATCTGACTGCGGAGATGATCATATGAATATGAGCTAAAAATGTTCTAAATGAAGGAAATATGCGTCTGTGTTTTTACTTATTTTTATTTACATTCTCTCTTTGATTTGAAACCCTGCATTAAAAATAAATAAATAAAAATAAAGTAAATACATAAATAAATAAATAATAATAATAATAATAATAAAGTGCTGTAGCTGTTTTGGTTCTGTACACTCGCTCTCTGGATGTATACATGTTGTAGTTTGTGTATCAATTTTTGTAAAAACAAAATAGAATAAATAAAAAAACTACATTTTTCTTCCAATGAAGAGAATAAAAAAAAAAGAAAAACAATCAATATAATCCAGCGCATGTTATGCAAAGGAGAAAATAGTACAAAACTCCTACAGATCTGGATGGGTTTTATATTAACATTAATATGGGCTATGATTCTATAACCAGAAAACTGCGTATTGTTGTAATCTACCATTACGTCACAGGCTTTGGTGCACAGTTGCTTTTCACACTCAATTGTATGGTAGGACAATGTGACCTTACCAGAGGAAATTCTTTGCTCTCCGTTCAGTCAATAGAGACCTGAGCAAAGCTTTTTGGAGCTCCTTCTAACCGAGTAACCCAGAACCAGTCTGGCAACCCTGTTTGTCTGGTATAAATATCTTTTTGAGATGTTTGTTTTAGATACAGAAGGTCTCCCCCGCTGAGCAGTATTCCACATAATCTCATCCCAAACACAAGGCCTGATTGGACTGAACATGAAAATCTGTAAAACTAACATCAGACTCAGAATCAGAAGAATCAGAATCAAGTTTATTGCCATGTAAGTAAACAGGGTTCACGTTACTAAGAATTTGCTTCAGTGGTTTGATGCATTCATACAACATAGAGTAGGTAGGAAGCATGCAGTAAAAATAAAATAAAATAAATCAATGGTGCCAGGCACAACAAACCCCATCTCACACATGTATTATAGCTTATTTTGGCATCGATCCAGCTGATGTCATCATATCAATTACATCTATATATGTCCCAAGTTTGAAGTAAATTAAAACAAAACAGATGTATTTTTATAGACATTTGATATTCCAACCATTATAAGTAAATGAGACACGGATATATAGGCCTATATATATATATATATTTTTTTTTTGTATGTATTTATTTTTTTAATTGCGAAAATTTTTTAACTTTGATCTACTTTTCAAAATGTAACCACATCTATTCTGGGTGACTGACAATCTATAAACCCAATTTGGTCTAAACTAAAACAATAGTTTACTAGTTCTGCTAGAGTGTTAAAAATCTAAGAAACAAACCAAAAACAATACTTCTTGCCTCCCCTTCAGGGAGCATGGTAATAAAATAAACACATAAAACAGAGTTATAATGGACTAACAGTTTTTTCAAAATGCTATATACTATGGTATAAATGATTTGGTCTTGTTGTGTCTAGTCAGGATCACGCTTTATATTAAGTCTCCCTGTTGCTGCTATTTAATAATCAAATCTTACAGTATGTGATATATCTGATTTACATATCATAACAAAAAGTTACATAACAATAGAACTCAAACCATAACAGCTGACTGGGAAAGAGAATAGGTCATGGTTTTGCTGTATGAGGGTAGGAAGGAGTCTTAGAAAGAAAAAAATGGAAGTGGACTTTAATCAAACACTAAAATGAAAGGTGTATTACGAGCATTATGATCTGACAAGTGTGACTCTGCTTAACTGCTATGTTCATACTCCTTATTGGTCTTTAGCACACACCACCACAGGTTATTACCGTAGGTCCCCATGCATTTAACATTGCACTGAAGCTTTACATTTGCTTATTGGATCACATTTCATTGTACATGTAGTATTCGATGTCATTACTTCTACTGCATAAATGGAGATGAAAAATTAGCAGAGAGAACAAAGCTCTTGATTGCAGGTTAGCAGTAAGTAGTGAAGTGTGTGAGCAGTTTACTCCAGGCTGAGGTCAGCAGAAGGACTGAATTAGGAGCGGTGAGAGGCTGAGCGGGGCTAATTGGGAGTGACAGGGCCTGGTCAGTGTCTTAGGGCCCGGCTTACTGCAGCAACACAACAAGCCACACAGCGTTTCACCTTAGCTTACAGGACAGGACATCTAACTCACGCTGTTGTTGTCCGAGAGATTTGCCTGATTTGCAAAATGTTGTGACCTCAACTGTCAAAAGCATTGCCTGATGACAGTCTACCTGCAGGAGTAAATATGGATCTAAGTGTTAAGCTAACAACGAAAGATGCTGATCAATGTTGGAGGTCTGTTTTTTTTTGTTTTTTGTTTTTTTTGCTGCTAGTCTTCATGAATCAGACGTTTTAATTCTGTATTTTTGTACCATCCATTAAATGAGTCACAGCTCTACTCTTGCTTTTGAGGAGCACCTTTAACCTTCTCCATTAAACCTTAGCAAATCGCAAATACATTGTACTTCTTTAATGGTTGGTTCTGTTCATTATTTTTCAACCATCTACGTACTTATATGTCTGATTTGGAGTCGAAGTGACATTAGTGGGAAACTCAATTTCATGAAGTTTTTACATTTTCTGGAGGTGATTTATGCCTTTTTCATGGAGGCAATGCATTTAAATAAACAGGAAATGATAACATTTTCTAAATAAGCTCTCTCACATTCAACTTACTGCATCTTCTGGGATATTTCTAAAAAGCGTGGAAGCGTGGACAAATCCTTCTTGGATGTCATCCATAAAAGACATCAGTACAGTCACTGTAAAAGGTTAAATATGTAATATTCTGTGAAGACTGTGTTGCACTCAGAGCAGGTTGTTTGGTGACATTAACTGACTTAATTTCAAAGCTAATGGGGGCTAGTGATGTACACTGTGGCCACTTAAGAGGAGCAGAGGAGAGACGCTTCTGCTAATGATTTTTATGGAAAACTCAACCTGAGTCCTCTACATAGAAATCAGTCCACAGGCTGTTATCATGGATGTGGGCAAGTGAAAAAAAAAAGTCATTAGCTCAGAAATTGAGTCATCAACATTGTAGAAGAATCTGTTATATTCCCAGAACAGAACAGAACAGCCTCGATTCCAAATGTCATATTTGTACGCAAGCCATTCTTATATATCCCATAAAGACCCAAACATCCACCATCTACCAAAATCATCTACTCATATTAATCACTGTTGATCCACTAATTCGTGTAAATAATTTGTGTGAAATTTTATTTATTTATTTAAAAGGGACAATGCAGTCACACCATAGTTGCAGCTATGATGTATATAGATTTTATTTACATATATCCCCAGTTGGGCTCCTCCACAACAATATAAAATATATATAATTTAAAACAATTTAACCATACAAATCAATAATCCAGTGTTACATCTTTAACTCTAATGTGGATTTTATTTCTGATGGTAGAAATACAGTTTGTCATCTTCTCATGGTCATCAGATATGACTCATTAGGACGTTCAGAGGCTCTGTAGTTACCATGGAAACAGTCATCTTCTACAACATTGATTCACCAGTAAAACCCATGAAGCTGGATCAATGACAGTGGATGGCGACACTGGGTTTAAGTCCAGGTAATAATAGAATTTGCTGAAAAAGTCACTTTTTCTTCAGTTTTCATTATTTTTGATGTAATGATGCTTAACTTTACTCCGAACTTTTTATGAACATTTACATGATTAGTGAATTAAATGTTGGAAAATACCTGATTTTACCGAAAAGAAAAGAAAAAAAAAAAAAATACAGAAGATAAGATTACAATAAGTGGTGATAAACCACTTAAGGAAGGTTAAGGTTAGAGACAAATCCATTTAGGAACAGCCACAAATGTCATACTGGGTCCTTATGGTATTTTGAACCTTTGAACACGTCTCATGCATTTTCTACTGCTATTTCTCACAAATTAAAGAATAGTATGACACACCAATTCCCATGCATTGCAGATCTACTACTTCCGCTACATAAACACTATCTGACAGCCTTGTCACTCAGAACCTTTCACCAATGTTATCATGTTTACTGACATATATTAACATTCTTTTTTCATTCAAGCAGAACAGCCACGAATAGCTTTAAACTTTAAAATTAACTAAGTTATAGGCAATGATAGCCAGTGAAATTAAACATTGTTAGAGTAACTATGAACATCATTGTAATCATAAAGTCACATAATGTAAGACTTGTTTTTAATATGTGCAATGTGTGTATAATGAGAAAAATTACTGGAATTCAACACTTCTAATGTTGCTTTTTACAGCTACAATGTACCCTATACAACTTAAAGAGGCCTATTTTTTTGTTCTTCTTTGCCACAGAGTTGGTTCTAACAAAGGTAACATCTAACTTTACCGTGCTCATTACCTGTAAATCCTATTTTCCACTGGCTGCATGTTGAAGCAGAATGCTAATCAGTGTCAGTGTGAGAAAGCGGAAGTGGAGTTGAATGTGATCATTAATTGTGAGTCACAATGGCGTTCATATGGAGAGGACATGGCTGCGCATAAAGAGCTTTAGTGCACAATAGACCAAACATCTCCCACAGTCAGTGCTGTGATGTGCAACCTGACAGATTAGGCAACAAATCACACATTAACAAAATCACATTGTGTGGAAAAAGAAGGAGAGGAAGAGGGGGAGGGGAGGTACTTTGACCTGACTTGCAGCCGCGCCAAAGATGGAGAGGAGAATGAGGGCAGTGCAGTTTAGGGTGTAAATCTTTTAGTGAATGGCTGCCAGGTAGAAAGGCGGCTTCTCACACAGTGAAAGACACACAGACAGACACACAGACAGACAGAACGACAGGCAGAAGGAGCTTAAGTTCCTCAGGCAACAAGATGATGCAATACTCCCCTCTCTTAGCACTAACAGGATTGAAAGTGACCCCAGACCCTTTATATGATCCAGGAGAGCGCTCCTCTGTGAGGTTCAGCCCTCAGAGGATCAGAGTTTAGAGTCAGCATGGAAACAAATCATTCCCTGGCTAACGGGGAGAGGTGCAATTAGATGCACTGCCTCAAAAGGACGAGAATTCAATTATGTAAAGAACGAGTTACGGTTGAAGGATGGAAATAAACAAGGTGCTGCGATGTTTTATTCATCCCACACCCTAAAATACCTCCTGCATTAAACAACACGCAGCAGTCAGCTTTAGCAGAATCTGATTTATTATTTTTTTTCCCCAATGCTGTTTGAGTTTTAGTCATCAAATTAGGGCGGTAGCGATTTTTCTATTGGCAAAATTTGCTTGTGAAGAAACAGATTTTAATGACTTAAAAGTTCTTTTGAAAGATTACCCTGGATAATATTACATAAATTTCAACATCGTGAGAGCTGTGATCTTGAAAGTGTCTGGCTGGGCATCTTACTGTTGGCCAGAGGGACAGTAAGCCAGCTTTTCCTCCCAACTGTGGTATCCTTTTCCTGAGCTCAGTGCACGCTGACCCTCACAGCCTGTGGCGTCAGTTTAGCATGCAGAGCAGCAGCTCTTCAAACGCCTACACCAATGAATCATGCACACACACACACAAATGTACACACGCACATAGCATTTAATCTCATCCACATAGCCGACAGCTCGTTAATTTTACACTCCATAAAGGCGTGAAGAGCATTGCATCAATATCTAACACAATCACTTTGCTGAGACCAGCAGATAAAAACACACAGAGAGAAGTAAATACAATAGTTAATCATCATATATGGTGTGTGCCGCATGTTATAAATTCTCATGTTTGTTAGTGCAGAATGTTTTCTGGATGTAGAGGAAGCACATGTCTTAGCTCAAGTGTGATTCCCAGAAGAACCTGAGAAAAAAAACACCTTTCAAACTCTTCCTGCTCAGAAACTCAGCAGGTTGATCAGGTCCTGCATGTACAGCACTCAGCATGCACATATGCTCAAGCTATGAGGAAATGAAAGGCAATTAGTTGAAAATAATCTAAATAGATGATTCTCCTTTTAATCCACCTTAGACTGTGGGTTATTTCTATTTTAAAATATCTATCTATCCATCCAGATTAGTATTGGAGTTACACTTTGACTTATGATGCTTAAAGTTCATGTTTGAAGCCAATTTGGATCTAGGGAACAGTTAGTGGTAATGGGTGAGCTAATGTTAACATTAACCTTCTAATATGCTAATATGTTTGTGATTTTTTTTTTTTTTTTTAAAGTTCATGATGCAGCGTTTGCTTAACAAAATCATATGACAGTCTTGTTGTTAGTGTAACTTATTATCCACAAGTACAGCAGACCAGTCTAAGCACAAGTCCTCATAGTCTAATTTAACAGGCAAGCTGTCAAGGCCTCTAGGTCTGTTTAAAATCTTAACAACAGACTTTAATTAAATAATTTATATATATATATATATATAAAGAACTACAGTACACTCTTTAGAGCTCCCTAGCAAAAAAAAATAAGACCATAATTTCTACAGAGAAGTTGGAATCTGTAAGAGTGAAACTTTATGAAGTCAGCATCTAACAACCATCAAAGGTCGTATACTGTATATATGTAACTTATATAACTCCACTCTTTTGGGAAGAGAACCTACTTTACACTGTCTGCTACTTCATGATTAGTTGTTGTTGTTCCTAAAAAACTTTCTGAATGTTCTTGTTTGATAAAATCACCAAAGGTCAGCAGAATGATGCTGCGCAAGAAACAGATGTGGTTCTGAGATGTCTATTTTCGGCTCAATGTCCAAGACCCAGTTTTCACCAGCGTCCCACCAACTCGCTTTGCAGTGCTTCATTTTAACTGACCTCACTCCTGCATATCTGCTCCCTCCTGTGCAGAATGTGGATATGGCACACCTTCAGCGTTACACCTCTGTATAAGAACCAGAATTTGAGGCTGATACATGGTCCTTGGGTCTTGATTGAGAATCACAAGAGGCCTGACCTTCTCGTCTCTGCTGCTCTCTGTATTTCAAAGACATCTTAGCAGCCGTCACCGCAACTGATTCATCGATTCACAAAGTGAGAGCAATATACGCTCACATACACATAGTGTCGCACACGCTGTGCTAAGCCAAGCCGGGCGAGTCACCTCAGAAGGTCAGCGTATGGAAAGATGGAAGGTGACACCTCCTGACACCAGCCCTGCCTGCTCGTCACTTTTTCGCAACCCCCTCCCATTAACAAAAAGGTTCAGTGACAAGCACGGCGAGGTTAACATCCAGAACATCCACACACATCCCACTACAAGTCCCAATCAGTAGCTGCATCTCATTGTGACGTGACAGGTTGATATAGAGCTGAAATCCCATCCAGTCCATTACGTGGTGAGGCAGATGTCAGCAGCTGTGCATGGAGGTGTTCGTTTTCCCGTTGATAGCCACACCAGCAGAATGTAATTCTATTGATTTGCTATAGCTGGAACTGTAGGCTATTAAAAAGAGAAAGTATCTCTAGCCCTGTGAAAAGGCCAGCATACGGGAGGAGGAGAGGAAATAACACCAATTTGATGAAAACACTTGATATGCAACGTGATCTCACCAAGCTGCTGATGAAAAGCTCACAAGTGAGGCAGAGGGGGAGCTGCCTGAGTGCACAGAGCAGGCGCAAATGCTTTTCCACCGTCGACTAAATAATGGAGTCACAGTGTGCTGTATTTCAAATGGCCCTCAGTTGGTGTCTGGTACACAGCTTTACCGGCCAAAGACTTTGCAATTTACTAGGAAGCAGACTCCTATCTACCAATGCAATTACATAATCTTAAAACTGGTCTTCTTTCCATGTTCGACCTCACCCCACCACCTGTCTACCTTATATTTTACCTGCTACCCCCAGCCCGTCAGACCCACCCACATCCAGGTCCATCCCGACTTTCTCCCTCCTCATATTCCTCCCCCATCTCTCCCTCCGTTCACTGCCGTGCCCCTCCGTTCCCCTCTGATCTCCTGCTCTCCTCCTCCTCCTGCTCTCCCTCCATCAAATGGTAGTATCTGCTCGCCCACTGCTGTCGACTAGGGCGGCGCTTTGAACCCGAGGATGAAAGAGCTGATCCTGTAATGAGAATCTTAATGCTGAGAAACTGTTTGCTCTAACTCACACATGCACACAGACACACAGACACACTCTGAGGCTTTGAAAAAGTGAATTTTACAGTGTTACTCCTCTCACAGCTCGGTTGCATGTCTAATGCAAGCTATTTTGAAATTCTGCTGCTGCATGAAAGTTGAGTTAAAGTGGTTATGCAATTTCAAAGTATTACTCTCGCTTGTTGCAGATGGATTGCATGCATATGTTCGGAGCATAGAAATGGCCTTTTCACAGAGGTAAACAACTCGCATGGCTGTTAGTGTGGCTTGTAAACAAGTAAACACTGATTGACACTGATTCCATGGGCATGATTCAGTACATAATAGGTCGATTTCATGTATGGATTTGACACAACGAGAGCACATAGACCCTTTCTCATTTCACAATATCATTAAACCTCAAACAAGACACAAATTATCACCTGTGTCTTTGTATCTTAAAGGAAGTTTCCTGTATATTGATGAAAAAGAAGCAACTAATTTGTGGCTAATCTATTTGTTGAGTCATTAAAAAAAACTATAAAATAGGTCCAAATATGTATTACCAGCTGAGCCTGTTCATTTATTTATATTGATTCATTAAAAAAATAAATAAATACAGTGCATTTCCCATGATCAGAAAACTTTCAATTGTGAGTGTTTTTGCTGTAGTAGATCAATATTTTCCGTTAATTAAATACTGTTAAATGTCCCGATCTGTTCACAACAGTGTACTTTAATTCATGTGATAAATAGTTATTTTATTTACTTTTCTGTGAACTGGACAGAACAGATAAAGGCCTGACAAACACAAAGAGTGAAATTGTAAAATACCTAATTAAAACCTTATTCTACACCAAGAAAATCCATAAATGTCTGGTTTGACAGATGCAGTAGGAACAAAAGTTTGTTAGCTCATGTGCTAACAGCAGCTCATGCAAAATCTCTATTTTTTCCATCCAGTAAAAGAGCCCCTAACATGGAATTTCCAGTGTCCTTTTTAATCATCCTCTGGGCACCTTAATACTGTATCAACAAACTTTTTCACGAAATTCCACCTTGTAGAATTACAGGCTCCACTCGGAAGTTCTAGTGTTAGCCTAGCATAAACGGAGCTGATTTTGGTGGGCGTGGTCAAGGCTCGGCTGATTCCACGTGCTTCTGTTTACAAAATGAGTCTCTCATGTTCGCACCTTAAGAAATACTGACGCATGCTTTCGCTCACTACAACTCCAAATGGCAATATTTCTCATTTCGAACTCACTTGTACACAAAGAAAAGCAGATATCAATGCCTACACATCACTGCCGATAGCAACACCAGCTAATGAAATACATTTCCAAAGAAGTTTCTGTCATTCAAGGATGGGGAAGAGATATCGATAACGCAAAATTACAAATAGTATTGGTTTATAATTGTAAAGACTTGCAGAACACTTGTGTCACTAAAGTTTCATTCACATGCTTTGAGCTAGCATCTATGTTACATCAACCGGATTGTTAGCTACGAAGCTATTGTTACAAGGACACAACATATGACAACTGTGAAAATAGACTTAAATAAAGATAAACTTACTTGGACAGGGTTACTTCCTGTTCCAGATAGAGTTGGTATCGATCCCGGTGTAAGTGTAACATGTCCTGTTAATCCACATCTGTATTGTCCAAAGTTGCTAAAACAATCGTTAGCAAAATGTTAGCCACAATCTACCACAGGTTGTGGGAGTTGTTTGGGTGCATTCACTGCATAAATAAAGTCCAACCACAAAGTTTTCTGTGGCTCAGATGTAAGAAGAAGAAAAAGGCTTTTGTTGTCCTTTGTCCACTCAGGTACAGAGCAGTTCCTGTGCGTTTTTCTGGCTTCCATGTTGTCCTGGTCTGTGCTCTTTCTTCTCAGTTTGTTGGTCGAAATCACAGGTGGTGAGGAGGGGTTTAAAATTAGTGACTGTGGAGTCCGCGCTGAATTAGTGACGTACGGAACCGAAAAAGGTGGAGTTGGGGACGTAAAAACCGATCTGCTAAAAAGTCCATTTGATAATGCTCTTTGATCCAGGGATAAGGGAAATACTGGTCTGATTTTCTAACAACTTTGGGGACCTAGGCAGGGTACAGGGACTCATATTTATGATCAAAAACCTAAAAAGAAAAATTAAAATTTCATGCCAGGGGCCTTTTGAGGCTTCTAACTTTATCTATCACCTTCATCCACTTCCTGTGCTTTTTATCACCTCATGTAAAGTGTTACACTGATGGTGTAAATGGTTGTGTTTTATAGACTCAGAGACAACAGGACTGCAGCAGACTGAATACAGAGGAATGGACCCAGGAGTAATAAGTAATGTCACAAATTAACAACCAGATTATCTGAACTTCACCCACTGTTCCCCCTAAAACAGCTTCTAAAGATTAACTTTCTTAGTTGTAAATGTGAAGATTAGTGATGTATTTAGTGAGATTTTAACACTGGCAATAACACAAACACCCATAAAAGTGCATTTCTTTTAATCTTATCAGGTTTTCTAATCCACAGATGAGTTGTTACAGATCTTCATAGAGGTTGCTTAATTATTATGAATCCAACTGTTTCCAAAAATCTGAGTTTGTTGACAGAACCGAGCCACTTCTCCCACGGGATTCCATTTGAAGTGAACAGCCACTGGTAACAAAGGTTTTACTTTTTATTTGTCTGCCGGTGTTGTTGTTGTTTTTTTGTTTTGTTTTTTTGGTATGACATCACGGCAGAATTTTAGCTTTGAATTAAACCTTTGTCCATTTGCGTACTCTGTTTTCCTCTCACAGTCTTGTAAAGGTTTTGGCTTGGCTATCAGTTTGCCAATGAAGCTGTTGATTTGCTTAATAACATACAACCCATATTATATAAATAAATATAATAATATAAAATGTATGACTTCAGATCTCAGATGTTACCACAATGTTAATGCCACTGGTACAAATTACAAGTGTGAGATTAATTTTTTTTTATTTTTTTCATGCGTATGTGTGCGAATTTAAGTGTGTGTACATATGATTGTTTACATGCACTTGCACTCTCTTGTTTTGTGATTATTTTTTACCGTCACTGTTGTGTTGTTGTACATATGTTGTGTTATATACCTGTTATGACGCTCACTGAGTCTGCCTTCTGCATGAAATGTGCTTTATAAATAAAGTTGAATTGAACTGAAGTGTACCATTTCCCACCAAGTTGTGTTATTATCCTTTAGATTAGCATACAGCTCCACTAAATGTATGTAACATGAGGACTTGGCCTTTTAACAGAGCAGTGCTATTGTCATCCTATCACACCCCTGTATAATGAAGTCCCAGGTGGTTTCTACTGACAGTGAAACATTTTTGCTGCTAAAAGGTTCTTAACCAAAATCATATGGGAGTAAAAGTGTTAGCCTTGGATGTATGCTTCCCTTTGAGTGTTGCAGTCAATTATCATGAAACTGAAAAAGACAAGTGCGGAAAATAGGTGAGAAGTCAGGAAACTGTAAGCAGGGAACTATGAGATGACAAGTTAGACCAGAAACGGATGAGGAGGAGGGTAAATTCAAGCCAGTTGTGCCCCTTCTCAGATGAAATATATATTAAGGAATTATGCACTGAAACTCCTTTCCCTTAGAGGCTCCTGCACAGTAAATTGTCATCAGTGGCAATCTCCACAAAAAATGATATATTGAATCGAATGTGACAGCACCGTTAAATATGTGAAATTAAATTACGAAGTTAAACTCTAAAAAGCAGATTTTTTTATTCAACCTTAAGGCCACAACTCTAAGAAGACATCAGATGGGTCGATACTGCAGAAAGGCTCAGAGTTGGAGTAGAGGAATGAAAGCCATATCGACCCACAGAGCAATGATCTGAGGTTGATGTTACGCCAGTCGACAGATTTCCCAGCAGCACTTGCTCTTGAGGAATCCTAAAAACACCACAGATGTGAATCTTTCCATTCTACCTTGACCTTTCACTGAATCTCGTGTAGCGCATCAGAATGCCATTTACTCTCTCAGCTATTGAAATATTTAAACCGTGGGAGAGCGCTCCTTAAAGTGCAGCGCCCTGCTCGCTCTTCTGACAGAAATATGATAGAAACAGGAACCGACTGTGCAGCATCTATTTTGATGTGAGGCATTAATGAAACATGGCTGTGGGGTGATGGAGCCTCAACGTGGACAAACACGGCATTTTAGTAAAGTTTTTACATTTATGCATTACTGCCTCTGCAAAACACAACCCAAACATTTCCATCCATCCCATGTTATAGGCTAGAGGATTCTATTTAGAGGCATGTGCTCCAAACTGTCCCCAGCATATATGTGCATCACATTGCGTTCCATCAAACGTTACATTTGTGAAAACTGCAGGACAGGGCAAAACGTGATGGCTGTTTTTGTCTAATACTTCTGAAAGCAATAACTGACTGACCACTTTTTAAATAGCCTCTATCGCAGAAAGGGATTCTCCAGGGGTGAGTCATCCTTGGGTGGTTCCTCCTCTGAAAATATTCACTTACTTCAGATTCAGCGGCAGTTTGCAGAAAGTAGCGCATGGCATGAAACTCGTCCACCCTTATATGACACACACAAGGAGTGATCTGCAGAAATGTTCAAAAGTTGACGAGTATGGCGAGTTCTATTAAACAATGGTTTTACAGACGTTCACATACACGTCTACATTTACGCTTCATGAGTCATAAGGTTGAGTCATGCACAGCTAATTTACACACAACATATAAAGTGCATAAGCAGATGATAACATTGCACCTTTTTACTTGTCTTTGACAGGGCAGCACAGATCAAGAAACATATTGTAATGAAGTGTTAACACAACTGTGATGTCTGTTTACTAATATGGCAAAACCTATTTAGACTTTTGTTATATTACTATCAAAATGTGTTATAAGTACACAAAGAGTAGTTTAATAACATTTACATGATGAATTTAAATACATACATACATATAAGTTATTATCTAAGACAGAAACTAGGAATCTGTAACCTATTTGCATCGCAGTATTAGCCTTCCCATGGTCATGAATGTTTTATTATCCATGGGACACAGCCGTGCTTAGAGCTGGATATTAGCATTAGCATGCTGGTACACTTGTGACTGCTCTTGCTAGCTCAGGTTAGCACACTACTTTTGGCTAATTTACAATTCATACCAATACTAGCTTTCTCAGAATGTTAGACTACATATAAATGTTGAGTCAAAATGTGAAATCTCCAAAATCATTGTTATACCTCTAGTGTGAAGCTGTGTTAGAAACATAGGTTAGCATAAGTTACTAGTGGTGCTACATTTATGTTTATATGTGATGGTATTCTGGGTGATAAAATGAATATGGGTCCGATCAAGTGAAAGTGAACATCAGCATGAAAAAGTACATTAGCAAACATGATTTATCTAGTGGGTTCATTCCTAAGTTAAATATCTGTATTTTATGAAACTGTTCTTTAAATAATAATAATTTAAAAAAAAAACACCATAGTATTACACCATAGTCATAGCTTGAATGTTACACTAAAATTATAGCAAAAAATTTGTGAAGATTTATTTAATCTGTTGTTTATATAGAATATGGTTAAGTTTCAAGCATTAGATTTTCATTATTTTGTGAATATTGTTAATATTTATGAGTTGGAACATTTGTGTGTTCCTATTAAACAGCCTGTCCACGTTTTACCACAAAAATACCAATTTGTTATTTTCAAGTTACTTAGAATTCAGATATTTTAGGGAAACTTTGATAAAGTAATGATCTTTTGATACATTTTGGGTGATGCATACAATGGTAGAGTCATCCACGTGTTACTATAGCAACAAGACTTTTCAATATTTGACTCCAAAATTAATTTTCAGCATGGGTGACCATAATAAAAGATTTTGTCCTATTTTATATCAATTTCTGTGCAGAACCACATATTTTGAATGTTTATGTAAACCTTAAGAAATTGATGCCTGTTTCAACTCCACGTGCAGCTGTAATTTGACATGTTTCACTTAAAAAATGTATCTCCCTGAATTTTGTTATACATAATGTTAAAGTGCTTACAAATACCTATGTAAATATGTATAATACATGCATCTAAGTTACTCTGCTTAGATTACAGAGACTGTTGAACTTGAAATGTGTCCCTATGTTACCACTTGATCAGACCCATGTATATATATTTACTTGTCTTTTGGCCTTTGCCACCACTCACTTGACCTTTGTGGAGTGCCTGTGCTAAAGGTCATATGTTGCTCCGTGTATTTACGCTTCAGTGTCCTTACGGAACCTCAGGGAAACTCAGCCTAAACCAAACAAATGGAAGTAGCACTTGCAGAAAACTAGTAAACTCAGGGTTGATTTCTTTCAACTATTTTCAACAATTTTAATATAAACAAGTTCATAGTTTACCTCAGTAGATTCTAGATTTTCCAACCACTGGTAGGGAGTTTAAGTCATAGTAAATGTCTTTCAGGAAGCCTGAATGCCTGTTATCAATTAAATTTCGAATGTTTTCATAGGAATACTGTTGTATTTTTTAAAAAAAATAATAAATAAAATCTGTTTATATCCAAATCTCACATAGGTAATGTTTAAAAGCAAAAAAAAAAAAAAATATTGATCCCCAGCTTGAGCTTACAAACTGTTGTTTAAACCACATGTCAAAAACCACAGAAAAAAAAAAAAAAAAACTCCAAATGATGCATGTTTTCTCAGTGTATTTTATATGTGTCAAAAGAACCCTCCTACAATTGAACATTAGAAAATGCTGGTTATGAAATACAGCCTACTTTTACATATCTGAACTGAATACACTGTTTACATGATCTGAATGAAATCAGAAAATGCTCATAATAATAATACTAATAATAATAATACATTTGATGTTATTGTAGTCCTTCAGTATCCAAACTGACATTGTTATCCCTATAGAGTCATGCTGCTAAGTTGGCAAGGTTATGAAAGAATGTACTAAATATGGCCTCATGCCTTTTAGACGACGTGTTGGCCCTTGTTCATCCTCAGTGTTTAATACAGACTGTAAAACTTAAGTATGGAGAAGCCTCAGTTAATTGTCTGTGAGGTGTAAACTGCTCCAACACATGTGACAGAGCTGTGAAAGCCACCAGATCCACTTGTTAACTGCTCAGTCACTTGAATTCCTGTCTCATGACTAAACACAGCACTTGCGTATATACATATATATATTTACAGTGTGAGCCTTATCGTTCCACTGATAGTCCACACAATAGGAAGACTGCATAGCAACAGCAGAGTTACACTTAACATTAATGGTTTCAGGGGCTTGTCTTCCTTATATAAATCCTCCAGTTAGTCTTCCTCTTCCCTGATTCTGTATCGCTATTTCAATTTGTGAGTTAAAGTTAGCCTGGTCTCAGAGTGGCCAAAACAAATGCAGCCTTATCTCTATGGTGCAGAGGCAAGAGCAGTTCCACACAAACATCCACACAGAGATTAGAGAGGAGACTGTGCCTGGGCTTCCTATTATTAGAGCAGAGGTTTATGGTCGGAGAGAGCTGCAGGGAATCACTGAGATTAAATTACACAGACGGGGAACATCAAATACAGGAGAAACTTCCCAGGCTCTGGAGAGAATGATGGGGTATGGATGAGTCGGGAACAGAGAAGGAGAGATATCAGAGCAGTCCGAGAGAGAGAGAGAGAGAGAGATGTATTACACCTAACCCATCTCCATCAGCTCTTCTATCCTCCTCTGTCCTCTACAACTGCACCGCAAAGAAAGGCCATGCTGGTAAGAGGTAATAGGAATGTGGTGCATAGCAGGGCAGCTTTAGCGAATAATAAAAAAAAAGAAAAATCACAGATATGATCCAAATGCTAGAATCATAGAACAATAAGAACAAAAAGCGCATGTGAAGTTGCACACTGGTATGTGGAAAGTCATTTTGAAGTGTCGAGTTTCACATTTGGCCTTGGCTTTTGGGAGCAACAAGTGACTGATTTTGGTGAAGAGATCAATTTAGGGAGGTGCAAAAAACAAACAAACAAAAAACAGCTGAAGGTGTTCCCTAATGGTGCCTTCAATGGTGGTTTACTGCTTTCATTGTGTGCTATGTGTAAATGCTAACCGCTAATTCTAGATATTATGTGTGTGAATTATGAGATTGAATTCCCATAATTTTCCTTTTTTCTCTCACACCCCATTAATTCCATCATGAGCCTACTGGTGCCCCCCATGCCTGAAAAAAATTGTCAATACTAAAACATATAATAATCTAATAATAGAAACATGTAATAAACATAATTCTAAAAGTAACACAATGGGCATATATGAGGATGTGGTGGCTTATATAGCTCTGTCAATAAAGCTTTGAGAAAGAGCAAGTGAGCGCCATTTACCTTATCATTGACTACCTGCTGCCCCGAAAACTAATTTGCGAGCAGGGTGGGCGG
>JAPSES010000109.1:935366-946586 GCA_029822895.1 Maxillicosta whitleyi | reverse complement strand
GGGAACGATGTGCTGGCCTCAATCCATGCGTGGGGGCGATTATGTGCCAAGTGAATTATAATGTTGTGATGTACAACAGTACTCACAAACACACCTGCACGCACGCACACATGGCCATGTCAGTCACACAGTTTGTCACAATTTGGAGATTAAAGTAAGAATTCTGAGAAAAAAGTACGACAGAATTCTGGATTTATTCTCATAATAATTATAAATAAATAAATATATGACCTTATTTTTTTTATTTAATTTCACCTCCAGTGGTGCTAATCCTGTTCCGTGCATAACAGACAGGTGACAAATTGACAAATGAAGGCACAGAACCCGATAGGAGTGGTCACTGAGCTGCTTGACTGAACATAATGTGAATCATAAACTACGGCTTGTAGCTTAAAGACCTTAATCCAGTTGAATACCTATGAGCTGAGGTCTTACACAGTGCACAACACCACCATCATCAAACACGCCTCCATCAGACTGGTAGGGATTGAAGCTGTTCTAGAAGCACATGGAGGATCAACACACGTTACTAACACACCATGTTGACTTTCCTTTCATTTGTCAGCCAATAGTATGGTCTTACTTATCTATAGTGGTGCTACTTTGAAGTTTTGGCCTTGTCTGTATTATGATTCCACACATAAAATATTAATGTGTAAGAGACTGTTCATAGGATTCATAACAGTAAAAAAAAAAAACAACAAAAAAAAAAACATTTTCTCAAACAGATTTCTTTGCTCTTGCCTCTAAAAAATAAATAAGTAATAAATGGAAGAGTAGAAACTATATAAATTAGTTTATTCTTTGTATTTTGCCTCAGTTTCCTACATATGGTCATCGCAGAACATCATGTAAATAGTGACATGTTACCACATCATTATATTGTTATGACATATGTAGTGTACATATTGAGACATGTGTTATGGTGGTCTGGTTTGGTCTCTGGTCTCAGCAGCTGCTGTGGGAAACATCCATCTCCACTATGTTCATCAGCTAATCGGTGGCTTTGCCTGTTCTACATCTGTTACTGGGTTGGTGATATAATGTAACATCAGAGTTGTTTTTGTTTTTTTTATTATTATTAAATTGAAACTACTTGTTGATGCTAGCGCAATTAAAAATGGGGGGAAGTGAGTGGTATTGATTTTGGTTCAGTTTACCTGTTTCTTTGTTTTTTATATGCTAGCAGCCAAAGTATTGGTTGAATTCATACCAAATTGGATTCATAGATTACCCGTGACCCAAAATAGATCTGATGACATTATGGGAACATAAAAAGTTGTTAGGAATTGTTAAAATCTTTTTTCCCCCCTTTACTTATAATGGGCAGAATTTCACAATTTTGTTCAATTTACTTCAAACTTGGTACATATCTAGAAGTAAATGATATGCTGACATCAGCACACACATAGACATGATGACATCAGCTGGATTGATGCCAAAATAAGCTACAATAAATGTGAGGGGTGGGTTTTGTTGTGTCTGACTTCTCTTGTTTTGCTTATGTTAATGATATGTTGTTCTTTCATAAGTATCATTTGCACATTTTATATTTATTTATTAATACGTACATTACATGAGAAGCTTCCAACAATGTTCAAATTCAGGGAAATGTAACGTTATTTGATGGAACAGTATGTTTCATTAGTTTGCCTGTCAGTAACATCAGTAACATCCCTTTATTAGGAAAAAATGGTTAATACTCCAAACTAACTTCAATCCAGTGTTTTTATGAAGTACATATAAAAACAAAGGAACCAAAGTAATAATATTGAATAAAATACATTACAATAAAAGAACATTTTTTAACAAATAAAACAGTGTAAAACAGGACAACAAAACAAAAATAATGGTAATATGGTAATAGGCTACAAATAGCAAACTTCGCGCACTAATGTATATGATACATTATTAATTTCAATATAGTTGCCATGAACTGACCAATCAAAACAGGGTAAAGCATCTTTTCAGCTTTATGTATACTTTATGTATACTTCACTAAATATAATATGAGCAAAACTTTAATGCATTACCTTGTTTAAACTACATCAGATAGACTTTCATTGGCAGTAAAATAATGATTTCCACGATCCTACATCACGTCATATCATTTACTAAAATATATTCTGTTATTAATCCAATAAAGTTCAGAGTGTCTATGTTAATATAGTTTATTTAGATTTATTCTATATCAGACACATAATCTGTCAAACATACCTGACATGTTGTCTTTGTCACTAGATGGTAAGTGACGTGTTTAAATGTTTGACAGATTACATGTCTGATATAGAAGAAATCTATACAAACTATATTCTATCTTGTATCTGCAAGTGCTATATGCTATGTTTATGTCCTCTATTGTAAGTCGCTTTTGGATAAAAGCGTCTGTCAAATGTAATGTAATGTTATTTGTCTTATCCGATTGATCCCTAGAGGCAGAAATGACATACATGCATTTGGGAGACCGTCATACAGTAACTTGGGGTGCAAGTAGGGAATATTTTAATTAAATATTCATCAACAGTTATTCAGTTATTTCAATTCTACTCTCTATTATCTGTATCTTGCTTAGACCTTCCCTTTAGGGATGTAGAAAAGAAGTACATTTGCATATCAGTATTTGATATCAGTACCTGTTAGATATGTAGTGTTAAATACCACCAGACAGGCGCATCCAATCTTTTCCTTCAGATTAACGGAAACAGTGCAGATAAAACAGGCAAAGATAGCTCACACCTCCAACATCTAGCTGCAGTATAGACAGAGCTGCCCCCCATTATCTACAGTATATACCACTGTGGAAACTCCTGACATGGCCATTTTCAGATTGATTTTCTGTATAAGAGCAATACCTGCGGGACCCAGAAGTGTTTTCTGAACCTCCCACATCATAATAAACAAGACTGTATCTGTGAAGGAAAGACATTTTCACTGCATTTATTTGTGTTTGGTGGATTGCCCAAGCCTGATTCAACAAAGCTCTCCTTTCTGCTTCGGCAAGCCATTATCAGCATGAAAAGGTAAAGGAAATGTGTTGTCATGACTACGTGGTTTGCTGCCATTAATGTAGTCAGAAAAACATCTCCCTCCTTTGTCTGGGCCTTTTTTTTTTTTTATTCTGTCACATATTTCTTCCTGTTGACCTGCCTGCTTTTCCAGCTCCTCTTCATGCCAGTGACTTGAAAGGGCAGGGTACTCTGCATAACTCTTGAGCAGGACCCACCCAAGTTCCTCAAAAGGTTATTCATTCCTCTCTATCTGCTACGTCAGTGCAGGTTATGATGCAGGTGCCAAAGGAAAGAATTGTTCCATGGCGTGTTTGCATACAAGTAGTCCCCACTGTGAAGTCAGGCAGGGCAGACTGGTGGGAGGCGACGAGTGGGGGGTGTGGGGGGGTTACTGTGAGAGGCGAGGATTCTCCTATGGTGACGCAGAAACCCTGCAGGTCTATTTTTAAACCTATTGAAGTGTGCAACACCCTTTCAGTACTGTAACCTTCAACTGCGCCTTCAAACCAAAACAAACAGAGACATGGAGGCAGTGAGAGAGACAGAACGAAAGTGCAGCAGCAACAATACGTTCAGCTCTTTCCCCTTCCTCACAGGCTTATAGAGCCACAATGAAATATGGATTATGACTCCATATAGCTGAGATGTGGTGCTTTTAGGTTGACTGATTGTCTGGCTTGGAATAAGAATAGGGTCGAATGGATGATCCCCCGCTAAAATGACTTGGCAGCGCTTGAAAGCAGGGACTGACTGAGGTTCTGTCCTGGCCAAACACAGCACAGCCTGTATTCATTAAAGTCTCAGTTCAGGGTTTATCAGCAAATAACACAGGCTGGATGGGTCTCTTTTATCCCCTTTATCTTCTCCCCGCTCTGGTCTTATTTTTTTCTTTTCAATCAAGTGAAATGTTGCGCTTCCTTGAATTGCAGATGTGCTCATGTGGCGGTATGTTCAGCCCGTGAGCTTCTAAAATGTCAGCACTGTATTGTACGCGGCGAGCTCAGTAACCAAGAACAGGTGCTAACCTCGCTTCCTATGAAAGCAGCAGCGCTCGCAGCTCTGATCATGGGCTTAATATAGAGGTGAGAGTGTTCATTAAGGCTAGAAACAGTGTTGCAGGACAAAAAAAGAGTGTCATTACATCAGATCTACTGATCTAAACTCCTCATCTGGTGTCGAGTACATTCCAAAACATGCTGGATACCTCCGTCTCTCAGCTCCCTGGCATTGCATTACAAATACTTGGATGGCTCTGCCCTCACTAGAAGCATTTTTAGATGCATACCATTTAGGGATGGGAATCGAGAACCAGTTATTTTTGAGAACTGGTTCCCAGTAGCTCCCTGCCTGCTTAATGGTTCTGCTTATCAAAGTTCACCTTCACAACGTAGCCAACATGGCATCAAGGCAGAAACGCTCCAAACTATGACTATGTTATGTGCAAAAAAAATTACACCAGGGTCACTTATGACACGTGCAAAACTTTCATTTCTTCAAAGAGAGAAAATCCTTCCAATATGATCAAACATTTGTCCACACATCATGCAATTCATTTGCAGAAATGTCACGTTTGACTTTTCAACGCTTATGAATCTAGCAACAGAACAAATACCAGGATGTCATTGGACCCTGGTTCTAGGGGAGCAACAAATGTCCTGCCCCCTCAAATAAAAGTTTCCAATGGTAGGGAAAAGGAAAATGACGTTCAGAACAGTGTCAGACTAATGCTGCATTTCCACTTCATGGAACCAGCTCGACTTGACTCGGATACCAGGTACTATTCCTGGAGACTTTTTCCATTACAGGATATTACCTGGTTGTCATAGTGACACAGCGCGTAACTTCCATGACGTCATCTACAAGGCAACACAGCTGGTGGTAAAAACAAAGAGGAAGAGAAGAAGAACAATAACGACCATCTAACCCTAACCTTTTGAAACTAGCTTTTTTTTTTTTAAAAAAAATGGTGGGTTGCACACTGACAACGCAACAACGCAGAGACAACTTGGCCAATCAGTGGTCTGCAGTGTTCACACATCACCTTTCGGTATCAGTTCCTCCATTTTGGAACCTCAGCAGAGTTGATACCAAAAAAACAGCACCGAGTACCAGATTCCAGGTCCTTTTTCGTAATAGAAATACAAAAAGGCAGAGTCGAGTTGGTACCACGTAGTGCAAACGTGACAATAAAGGAACTAGGACAGCATCTTAAAGGGATAGTTGTGTATTTTTGACATGAATCTGTATTTCATCCCAGTCTTCAGTGTAGTACATCCACACTGACTAACCCCCAACAGTGTCCTGTGAGCCCAGTTCTGGTCCGGTTTTGGTCAAAACAAAAGTAGTCCGGCAAGTTTGCAGGGGGGTCACTAAAATAAAATGGTTTCTTCTAAAAACAGCATGTGTTCAAAAGCGTGATTTATTTGCATCACAAACCAATGTCCATGAAAAAGTCACACATCATAATCACTTGGCCCTACTTTGTCTCTCGTCGTATCTCTGTGCGCTCCCGGAAGATGACAGCTAGGCTACCTGTTTCACTGCTGAGAAAAGTTGTTGCGCAACAGTCAGAAGCATGATAGAAAAAGAGAGAAAGTAGGGCCAAGTGATCAGGAGGTGTGGCTTTTTGTGGACATTGGTTTGTGTTATAAATAAATCACTATTTTGAAAACATGCTGTTTTTAGAAGAAAAAACTTTTTATTTTAGTGACCCCCGCAAACTTGCCGGACAACTTTCGTTTTGACCAAAACCGGACCAGAACTGGGCTCACAGGACACTGTCGGGGGTAAATCAGTATGGATGTACTACACTGATGACGGGGATGAAATACAGATTCATGTCAAAAATCCAGAACTAACCCTTTAAGTGTCTTAAGTTTGTACTGTCATATGGTGTGACAACCCCCCCACTTCCATCACTAGCGTGTGCCCCCAGTTATACGTTATATTTTCTGTGCACATTTGTGGTCTTTTATTCCCTCACCCAATGAGAATCTAGGAGTCGATTTCAATAAGCAAAGTTCAAGATCAATAAGCAAAATCAATACTGGAATTGGAAACGTTAAATTCTTACCAATTCCCATCCCTAATGCCATTGTTACAAAATGTCTTGAAATGTATCATTTTGTCTTTATAATGACTCGCTCTGGCTTCATATTTGCTTTGTAAATACTGTATGTACATCAGATTAAAAAACAAAAAAAACATTTGTTAAAACCAGTGCATCAACATAGTTCAGCTTCACTGAACCGCTCAAAGATTTTACAAGTTAAAAAATAGCAACATTATCTCATCTCCAGTTTTTATTTTTATGCCTCTGTACTGATGATGGTGACAACCTGCTGTACACACATCCGTCTGTCTCGTTTCCATGAATGTGATAGCTCAGAAACACCTTGAGGAAATCTTCTAACAATTGGCAAAAATGCTCATTTGTGTTGAGTCCAAAATACCTCTTATAATTCTACAATATGTTTGAAATCATTACCAACATAACAAATGACAAACACATACATTTACAGATAAACTGGCTAGATATTGATAATGAAGGAATGAACTAGTGAAGTAGACACACAAGATGTCACCTAGATTGTTCATGTAATTGTGTTTCCATTAGATCCTCCTAAATCCTACACACTGCACCTTTAAGTATAATCTGAGAACAAATATGCCAGCAATGTACACGACAAATCAAATTCAACCCCAGTTCGCTTTTTTCTTTCTTTTTTTTATTATTTTTTTAAAGGTTCATCTTGCTGCCAGGTATTACGGATGCTGGTTACCATGGTTACACATCTCCGACTGGCAAAGGGGCTTGCTGGAAGTTACAAAGTTTACACAAAAGTATATTTAAAAACATACTGAATACAAAATACATATGGGAACTCTGAGACAACACTGGACAGAAATTGGAAGAAATCGTGTGTTAATTAAAAGAAGATTTCATTCAAGTGTGTAATTTTAAGAACTGATTATGTGTCAACAGTTTATATTCAATGAGTAAAATGTCGAATGAATTGGTTTTAATGGGAACTGAATTGAAATCATGCATGTAACAAAGTGGTAACATCCTTGTTGTCAAAAATGCAGATAAGATAAGATAATAGATGTTGAAACTGTGCAAAAACATCAGGTTCACATTAAGTTTATGTATTCCTTCATCTCTCTCTCTCTCTCTCTGGGTGTGTGTGTGTTAGGGTTGGGGGGTCTTTCTTACATATAAGTCTGTACCAACATGGATGTAAACTGCATTTTGATTGGATGGAAATAAATAAATTATCACTTTTAGAGGCTTATATATTTGTAGTCTCCCATTTGTAGTCTCTACCAATCATTAGTTCTATGCTCATGCTGTACATCACTCTGGCTCCCTTCACTATTATTGTGAAATTAGGGTAAAAGTTATCTGGGTTGTTACCCCAGCCCCAGAAGGGGAGGTTTTTTGTTTTTGGTTCGGTTTGTTTGTTAACACTCTAGCAGCAAAACTATTGGTTGAATTCACATCATATTTGGTTTATAAATTGCCAGTGACCCAGAATAGATTGGGAAACATGGGTCAAAGTTGCAATTTATTATGAATTAAAATAAATAAATAAAAATCTCCCCCATTTACTTATAATGGGTGAAATTTCACATGTCTGTAGCAGCAAAGCTATTGGTTGAATTCATACCAATTTGACTTTATAGATTACCCCAGAATGGATGTCATAATATTTTGGGAACAGGAGGTAAAAGTTCTTCCCATTTACTTTAAATGGGTGAAATATGTGTGAGGGGTGGGTTTTTTTTTAGGCCTAACACTACTTAGTTTGAGGATTTTTTTTTTTTTGCATCACTGAGGACACGATGCAGCAACAATGCATGTTGCAAAATAGTTTTGAGAAAGCAGTTGTTTTGGTGGAACATTTGCGCACAAGGAAACATGCGGCGGTATTAAAAAGAACTAAATCCCTACAAAAGAAAACAGGACATAAAAAGATATGTGTTTTTGCTCAGAAGTTGTACTTTCTCATAGCGAGGCAGATAGCAAGAAGGAAAGCAAATGACAAACCTTCCCACTGCATGATGGAAATATTCAGCCTTACTCTGGTAAAGAGAGCTAGACAAGTAAGTGTGTTCAAATAACCCTATTTGAAGAAGAAAGTATTTCATTTTGTGCTATTTAAAATGGGAAATCAAATGCAGTTTCATTATGTCTTGGTGTCTGTGTTGTGCAGGGAAATGATCACTTTTGTCTTAGCCGGCTCACAGTAGCTAGTGTTGAACACTGTTGCTCCTGCAGAAGAGATGAGACAGAGGGAAGAACTGAAAGAAGGAGGAATATTTTTAAGGCACAAATAAAATACAAATAAATATAGTGTAAAGGAATGGGTGTAGGCAGGCAGTCGTTGGATTGGGAGTGGAGTAACACAAACATGATGGAAGCACATAAGTATTGATATATAAACACACACTAATGCTCTATTATAACACAAGTGGTGAAGGTTTACAGGCTCAAAAGTACAGAAATAAAGTAATTATTTACCATTTGCAGCTGGCACTAATGAATAAAACCATGTTTGTATGGAATCAGTTAAGTTTCTGTTCTCTTAGGTTTCACTCTACAGTCACATGATCCAAGCCAAGAGGATAACTACACGTGAACAAGTGGAAACTAAGACACTCCTTCCTGACTTTGTGAACCTGAGAATACACACGGTCAGTTATAATACTCAAACTAATACAGTAGGAGTTCGACAGGATGGAAATCTTTAAACACAACATTCCCACGGCTCAGAAACACCCTTCAGAATAAACACCGCTTCGGAACGCTGAGTGACAACGTTACAGGGTGTGTGAGAGATATGATAAAGACCTGAGTGTAATATGTGAAGCTAATGGTAGGAATGTATCTGTGTGCGGCTGAGGGGAGGGAGCCTGCTCTGGAACAGACAAGATGGAGTCACAGCAAGGCAACACCCCACACCCTGGGAGTCTCCCAGCTGGTGTGACACCAGACCATCTGTGGACCTGTTTATCCCAGAGAGTCAGGCTGGTCATGTGGAACTGTGTGTGTGTGTGTGTATCAGGGTATGAGTGTGGATGTTGTTTTCCACTCCGATTGCAAGGCTTAAAAGACTTCACTACCTATTGAAAAGCAACAATTTGAGATGAGGACTAAAATAGTTTCTCTAGTACAGGCCGACCCAATTAATTACAGCACTGCACACAATGCAAAAGTTGTCTTGCTGGTTGACTGGATCTGCAGCCTAGAATATTAACTGACCTCTGCGCTCCCTTTTAGCAACGCACCCTTCAATACCGATACCCACAAAATGACACAACACTGAAAAATCAATCATAAAGCAGGCGGAGTTTTATTCTTGAGAGGGCATTTCGACACCAAAAGAGTACCGATTTTACTCCCGAGTAGGATGTTTGAGACGTGACTGTCTTACAACTTACAAAAAAAAAATCGCTTTTTTCCTCCTAATCCTCCAAAAGCTACTCCCTCCCCCGAGTGCTGCAAGAATTAATTTGCAACACCCAGGATTCTGAGCAATTTATTTGCCACACCAATCTAAAGATGTAGATTTCATTACATAAACGAACATAAACATGCACCTCCAAGCCAAATCAAGTGCGTTACACCGGTGCCTCATGGGTAAACTGAAAAACATGCACAGCCTCAGCATCACGTAGAAATGTGTCAACGCTGCTGGTTTTCAATCTAAAGAGGATATACATTAACTGACTACATAACGTTGCTATAAAGTGCATTAACACAGTGGTTTTCACCTGCACAAAATAATCAGCCATTTAGAAGTGAGTAAAACAGGCTTTAGGTGTGTTAAAGGTGGTGGAGTTTGCTTTGGCGTGATGACACGTCCATGTACATAACAAGCCGCAGAACAGAGGAGGAGGAATCATTGAAGCTTAAAGCACACAGACCTTTTCCTCAAACGTGATTATCTTAAGCTGCTGGAACTTTGAAACTTAGCTTGGTTTTACTCTACTCAGGCCTTCACATGACATCAGAACCCATGATATGCAATTACTACACAGCGGCTGTCTGGAAACACTGTTTTTCAAAAGGATGCGAACAGTGACAGTAACACATAGCCACCTCAAAATAACCAGGCTTAAATGAAATGCGATGGTTCATACTGGCCCGCTGAATGGAACAGATCATAAATAGCGCACCACCTGTCTCCACAGCCGTGAGGTCACGTGGCCATACTCTGCCTAATTACATAGACGGTGAACCTGCACCTCCTCGGCCCTGAACAAATCCAAAGTTTACAGTCCATGAGCTTCACACTTCAGGTTACACCACAGATTGCACAGCCAAGTCACCGTTTTTAACCTCAACTTGCCCTCATGGCACAAGATGGCAACTGTGAGCATCACTGGCTGCCCAATAAAAAAACTCTCCCAACTCAAATCTATTACCAAATACATAAAACATGGTGCAATAAATAAGTCCGATTTCCACAGATAATGTTCAACTGTAGTTTATTTTATTAAAAAGACCAGGGTGCAAATATGAAATTAAAAAAAATAAAGACAAGCATATAATTTTTAAGCATTTAATACAAACTTAACAATATAAACTATTTCAGTCCCTCTTGACATGTAAGACACTGACTCAAAATACTTTGTTATACCGTATTTTTTATCAAGTATTGCACAATGTAGGTACAAAATTAATATTCATACGATTACATTTTGTCCATAGTATAGCAAAATCTTTTTAACCTCTTAACAGAAAATACAATTCATCTTTCAGAAAAAAGCAAATATTCCTACACTTGAATTCCACCACTAAGGAATACTCTGTACACAATCTTTAGAATATTTGATGTATTTTTTTAAGATGGATTTCTTTAACAATTATCTTTAAAAAAAGAAAAAATAAGGAAAAGCTGCTGCAGCCATCACAGATCACTGGAGTAGTAAAAAGATATAAATGCAACACCATGTCATAGAAACAATATATACTCTGATATCTTACAAACTCTGTACTAAATTAAATTATACAATTAGAAAAAGACCAAGTAACCCCACTTAGTAGTGCCAATTCATAAAAATCTGCCTTGTCTTACCACCTGTAAAATACTGTAAGAGGCCAAAACTTGAAGCTTGTGTTTTTTTCCTTTTTTTTTTTTGGAGTATTTTCTCAACATAGTAAAAAATTTTGTGCTTGGTTGGCAAAAAGGAAAAAGAAAAACAA
>JAPSES010000109.1:900226-935266 GCA_029822895.1 Maxillicosta whitleyi | reverse complement strand
CCCCCCCCCCCCCCCCCCCCCAAAAAAAAAACATGTAATGAATGAACGAATTGTTATTGTTATTGATACTGAAACCAGTGATCTATTTAACTATTTTAATTTTCGCTGTTCTATACGGACACAAATCAATAATAATAATAATAATAATAAAAAAAGTTCTGACAACAAAATTCTGGTTGGAGTTTCTGTACACATCTGAGGCTTTCATGTAAATTTGATTTATTCAATCAGTCAAATTGTATTTATACAGCATCAAATATAACAAAACTTACCTCATGAGTCTTTATATATATAGCTGGTCGAAACCGTACGTATTAAGAACACTAAATCGATTTTTAAAGCTTCAGAGGCAAGGGATGAAATGTGACAATTTTTTTTTTTTTTTGCATTATTTATGTGAAGCCAAAAACCACAAACACTCGAAATGCCAAAAAAGACAAAAAACAAACAACTGAAATGCCATGTGCAGTGCCCATCATTTTTGCATTGCAAGAGATGAACACAACCCTGATAAGAAACATGATATATCAGGATGTTAAAGTCTCAATAATGGGATAAAGATGACAGCATTTTTATGTTTTTGTGGAGTCTCTGTACATCCAAATGCGTCATATCTGATGACACACTGAGAAAAACAGAAACTGCATTTAAACTCTACACATAAATAAGGCTGGTGGATCTTTGAAGGTTAGTTCACATTTGTTTTTTTATACGTCATAATTTTCTTTAATTCTTGACAATGTCAGGCAACACTAAGGAGTATGCATATCTGTCACCTCAAAGAACTAGTGACAAACTGCTGTACAATCTGTGCAAAATTAAGAATTATTTACATTAATGCTGTTCAAGTTTTACCAAGGAAATACATATCTATGTATAGATTATGCAACAACAATTTGCAACATTGCATTATGTAACCACTGTCTTTACCACAAAGTAATGCTACAGTTGCATTTCAAAGTTGTGAAACAGAACAGTGGGTTTCAGTGTGATATCAATATTTATTTAGGATTGCATCCACTGAATGATGGAGTCCAAAAGGAGAAGGACCAGGTTTATGTGCAGTCTCTGATAAGGACTGTCCCTGACTGCATTACCTTATGTGGACATGTGACCTGAAAATAGACCCGAAGCAAAGCCAGTGTGTGTTAAATGTGGCAGTGGTGTGAGTGAAACATTAATAACAGGTCGATCTGTTGTGCACATTTGGTCATTTTTGTGGGGCAATGCTCTTATTTGTATATGTGGAAATAGCTAATAATCCCCAGTGGTGTGATGGCGAACAAAGCATCAGTTATATTAAATGTTTATATATTAGACATAGTGTTTCCTCTAGTTTCATGTAACCTGTAGATTATGCATCACTATTGAGATTTTAAGATATGAAGTGGAATTAAATTTATCAAATGTCACCAAAAGAAGGCATTCATATCCTATAGCCCATATGTCAAATATAATGTCACTAAACAGAAAGGAAGAAAAATCTACATGTGTGAATAACCTTAATGTAGTTTTGAGTCCACATGTCCCATGGCTTAAGTGCATTTTTTAATGGTAGGTGCATTGATGCGCTGCTGTCTGTGTGAAGACACTTAAAAACACATCTTTTTAAATTGGCCTTCTGTTAATCTTGTTCCTAATCTTGTTTTTATTTTATTGCAACACTCTTTTATTGCAACCCTTTTTTTAACTTCCTTTTTTATCCACCTTTTGTAGCACTTTGAGATTTTAACAATAGAAAGTGCATTATAAATAAAATGTATTCTTCTTCTTATTCTTCTTCTTCTTATTATTATTATTAAGTTAGATTGTCGGGAAAATGGACACTGAAATCTTCTGAAATGTAATGTGTTTTTTTTTTTTTTCTCCTAAGGCCTAATAATAAAATTTGTTTAAACCTTAAACCATGAAAAGTAGTAGTAAAAATTATATTTACAAAAAGCATTAAAACATTTTGAGCAATAGACCTCTGTGGAGTGTTGAATCATACGAAGTGCATTCAATTACAACACTGCACAATGTCTGAATCTTATCATACATTTTGTACAATTTGAATACTAGCCTCACTATGAGTATTGAAATATTTAGTCAAGTAAAATGTAAACATGTAGCACAAGTAAAAGTACCAAACAACCAATATAGCTGCTGATATTCTGTTTGCATTGAAAGCCAGGGCAGAGATTTACTTATGGATAATTTAAAGAACTTGATTATATTATCTTTCCAATAGTGAAGATTGTCATATGACTCTCTGTATGAAGCTATAGTTACAACAACTATTTTCCTCCTCCTCTTCAATTCTCATAATATAGGCCAGCTGTAGCTTTGTCCATGTTAACACATTTTGTCATATATATAGAGACATAGAGGAGACACCTATTTTTCACCTCCCAGACTGTCAGTAATAGGTGAACACAAATAAACCTGGACCATATCATTTTAACATCAAGCCTGCTACCTAGTGTTACCATCCTTTTTCACTGTGGAAAATAATGTCAGCTGATATTTGTTAGCCATGTTAACTAGTGTGAACTGTAAGAGTAGAAGTGTAGAAGTCAAGAGTAAACAAGTGGAATGAAATATCATACTGGGATGAGTTTCGATCTATAGGCCCCATGAAAATGTCACCATTTATGAATTATTTGTAGCTTGCTAATGGTGACAAAGCAGCAGGTTTGATGAGCAAATCAAGCTGATGAGGGATAAGACTGAGCATCTTCAGGATTAAAGGTGAGCTCCTACAGTTTATGAATTAGAGAAGCACAAGCACAATAGTAGGCCTACAGCTTATTAATCAATTTGTAATGGTTTTACACATAGGAAATCGAGAAATTCAGTACAAATTACATGGAATAGGTTGGATCTTAATGATGTATACTATTATAGATTTTTGCTATTATTATTGTAGATTATTCTGAAGTACATGTAATGAAACCATATTCTTACCCTATTTTGTTTTTATACAAGATACAAAAATATTTTTATATTTGTAAAGACAAGAGGTTGTTGTTGGTTTGTGTGTGGTGGTGTGTGTGTGTGGTGGTGTGTGTGTGTGTGTGTGTGTGTGTGGGGGGGGGGGGTTGGGGGGTTGAGGCCAGATCTAAGCGTGTGTTGGAGGTTTTTAGTTAAATGCAGACAGTTGTGAACCTGTTTACAATCTCCTCCAACAAAGCACGATCGCTGTATTGCGCATGCGCCAAGACACGTTTGCTTTGCTATGACGTTGTGGTCTGGTCCTCTGACTTCCTCCTAGCTGGAAAACCAGGATGTGACTGCTGCTGACAGCTAGCCCACTAGGACACTGGTGCCTTCATGTTGAAAATCAGGAAATATTGATACACATCCCTGTGAAAATTATAAAGGACGTCTTTCTTCGCCTGAAAACTTTAGAGAAGTAAGTCTAAACGTCATTATCGCTGTTATTTTGCTGGACAACCACAGCTAACTCTAACGTAGCTAACTGCTAGCTGGCGTTATCTGACTGTTTGAGGTTGACTGGGCGTAGAGGGACTAGCTTAGTTCATCTATTTGTCAGTTGAACCAGGAAAATATCACGGCATTTGGTTGACTGGCACGTTGTTAATAAGTTACTGAACTGGTTTATTGCTCAAAGCACTCTGCGCAGGCTGTCTTGACTGCCTTCTGCCAAACTCGTAGTGTTTTCCATGGTCATGTTTGACACGTAAAGCCAAGCTGCTGTCAGTGCTGTTATTTATATACATTACAATAAGCAAATACCAGGAGGAACGATTAAATAAATATGACATGTAGCTTGCAATACGTAGTTTTTATTGCTGGACTCTCTCTTCTATTTTTATTTTTATTTTTTTTAAATCTTTTTATTGAATGCGCCTCTCTGTCACTGGTTTGCTTTTGAAAATGAAGTTTCCTAAAGACATTGTCATAGATTATTCATTTACGTTAATTCACTGCCTGTATAGCACTATTTACCCATCCTCCTTTACTCTAATGATACAAAAGACCCATTCATGGTCCACAGGTCAGCTTGCAATTGTTGTGGCGTCCTATCTCATTAGTAATTGCACAAAAAATGTCATGCAAATTTTGCATAGCATAGTAAAAAAGAACAGGGTAATTATGAATATGTTACTCTTACCATTGTTATAACAGTCACTAGTATGCTTAGTTTGTTCACTTAAAAATATTAAACAAATAAAACTTAAAATGTAAGTAATTTGTCTTCCAGGTTACTGTGGGTCTGCAGAGAGGAACATAGCGGGATGAGTGGGGCAGCCCTAGGCATTGAGATAGTGGTGGTGTTTTTCCTGGCACTGTTCCTGCTGCACCGCTATGGGGACTTCCGAAAGCAACAGCGCATGGTATTATTTGGCACACTGCTGGCCTGGTACCTGTGTTTCCTTATCGTCTTCATCTTGCCACTGGATGTCAGCACGGTCAGTACTGAACAGAAACAGTATAGATCTTCCTTATATATGTACGTAGTGTATTGACCATAACATTATATGTTAATTCTCTTTGGACAGACCATCTACAAACAGTGCATAATAGATCATGAAGAACATGCATCTGGTCCCACTGCCAGCCCTTTACCATTCAATCAAACACCAAACGCCTCTGTCACACCGGCTAAAAGGTTTGCATATTATTATCTAATGTCAGTGTCTTATGACAGTGGTTAAACTAATTCAATAATGGTAGAGATAATTCACATAGAAATATATTTATCTGTAGTTTTATTGCATTTTCCAGCTTCTTGTCAGCCATGACACATATATAAATAGTTACTTGTGACTGTATTATGGCCATATTAACTAAACAAAAGCTCAGTTGACTATGTACTCTTTAGACTGAACTGGACTGAACTAAACTGGAACCTTTTGTTCTAAATCAACCTTGGCCTTTCTTTAGTATTGTTTTTTTATGAGCAGTTCATAATTGCTCATAATAACAATATAACATTTTAATCCCTCCCCACTGTGATAGTGTACTAAAGCCATGCTATAAGCCATGGAGCTACATTCCTGATGGGATTATGCCTGTGTTCTGGAGAGTGGTTTACTGGACATCCCAGTGTCTGACATGGTCAGTGTGATTTTTGTACTATAAATCCTTAAAAAATACTTTGCCATTTTTACCTCGTGACATTTTTTTCCTAAGTATTTTAATGGCTTGTGTTCTCAGGCTGCTGCTGCCATTTATGCAGTCCTATGCACGCTCTGGAGGCTTTTCTATCACTGGAAAAATTAAAACAGCACTGATAGAGAATGCCATTTATTATGGAACCTATTTACTCATCTTTGGCTCTTTGCTTATATATGTGGCTGTTCACCCAGAGTGGCATTTGTCCTGGTGAGTACAAAAAAAAGAAACATCACAGTGAACAAATATAATCAAAATCTGACTAGAAAAACAACCTACCTCTCCCGACTCAGGTATGAGCTTCAGACCATCGGGATTACAGCAGCCAACACTTGGGGCCTCTTCCTCCTGGTGCTGTTGCTCGGTTATGGATTGGTGGAAATCCCTCGGTCATACTGGAATGCGTCACGCCATGGACACTTGCTTATAAAAACATACTTCAAGGCTTCCAAACTGATGACTGAAAAAGCTGACGCAGAAGAGAACTTGGAGGATGTAATGGAGGTGAGTTAGACAGTAGAAGTAGACAGTAGGTCTTTGCACAGTGTTTACTATGAAGTAAATCTGACATGGGTGTGTCTGTTTTGCTATAGGAGGTGAGGAAGGTCAGTGAATCCATCAAGTATAACCATCCACTGAGGAAATACATAGATACAATTCTCAGAAAAGTAAGTGCTCCAGCACTAAGCCTCAACTTTTATTCATGTCATAAGTACAATTTCTAACATCACTTTCCTCTGTAGTGCCCAGTGGACTATCAAGAGAAGATGGGCAGGAATATGGATGACTATGAGGACTTTGATGACAAACAAAACACATATCCCAGTGAGAAGAGCCTGGTTAAACTCCATAAACAGGTGAGAGAGATAAAGAAAAAAGAGATAAATTCAATGATCCTAATGAAGATTGTTTATCTTAACTATGTGGAAAGTGCTGTTATTTGTGTGGGTGCAGGATCAGAAAATACAATGAACTATTTATAAGGTACACTGTTGGGTTAATGTTGAATACATTTACATTTCAACATACATTTGTCAATTAAAGTATGTTATTACTTACACAAGATGAAAAATTAAATCAAATATTAACACAAATTCATTCTTTTACTATAACACACTTGTAATTTCACAAGCACGATAGGACGATAGTGCTACTCAACATGTGAAAACTGTTTCTTCTGTGAATCAGTAAGACATTTAAAAAGCTGAAAAGGTAGCTCTGATGAAATCAAGTGTTATCTTAAGATTAACAGGACAGTGGGCCTGTAATACTTTTGACAGACACAGAAATACACGGAGTTTAAATTTGTGACCATGTTCCTAACATGAAAAAAGATAATAAAAGACTTACTTGAATTAGCCAACAGTTAAATTGCTTAAAGACTAAATGTCTGGATATTTCAGACTCTGCAGCATTGCCCTCTTTTGGTGTTCTTTAAATCTGTACTTGTGAAGCCACATAAGGGTTCCTGTCCCAAAATCATTCATTGTTGCATTTGGTATATTTATGCATGCAATATTCTGCCCAGGTGATCTATGCAGTGCAGAGACATAACAGGACACGGGTACAGTGGCAGATCCTGTTGCAGCAAGCCATCCATTTAGAGGATGTTGCCAAGAATGAGACCAGCTCGACCCACCAGTTTGTTCACAGCTTCCCCTCCTCTGAGCCTGCTGGCTGGTTCAGTAGATATATCTATACACCAACTGTAGGTGGGTTGAAACACAGGGGTCCCAGTCACTGTAGGGATTCAGTCATACATTATACAAAATTAATATCAATTATTATTAATAGTACAATATTATTGTTATTAATTAATAATACAGTCTTTAGAATTTCCTGTACTAATTCATGCATGTGTGTGTGCTTGTACAGAGTGGTACTGGGAGTGTCTCCTGAAGCGCTGGTTTTATCGGCTGCTGTCTGTGGTCCTTACTCTGTTCAGTGTGGCTGTGGTTTGGTCTGAGTGCACCTTCTTCAGCATCCGGCCCGTCCTCTCTCTGTTTGCTGTTTTTATCCAGCTTGCTGAAAGAGACTACAACTACTTGTACATTGAGGTGAGACAAAAAGCATGCACTGAAAATAACTTGGTGTCAGCAGGAATGGATTACTTTATTTACCGTATTGGGTCATGGGTCCATTTCAGTTCTGCCTGAAAAGTTAAACCAGTGCATTCAGTCTAGGTTTCAACACCAGTTTAAACGTGTGCCCTCATTTTGTTCCCAGACATCACGTCCAATATCTAAATGGACTTGAGCCACTAATTGACATACAGTAGGGTACTTAAAGTTAAGCAATAACAGTGGAATTATTGTACTTCTGTTAATTATAACAGGAATAGTTACACTCTTCGATTTTTTTTATGACTCATAGTGAATCAGTCACATCTGCTGTATGTGCACATTCTGATAGAACCAAGTAAATACACTAATAATCTATGCGTTTAGATATGATTGAGACTGATGTTAGGTGGAATTTTTCTATATTTTCCTGTTTTGGATTGTATTACAGTTTTGTATGTATTACATTTATATAGTTTTTTTTGTTAATATTAAATCAGTACAAACTGTAAATTATTCCCATGTTTTAGTTCTAAAAGGTTCTTGTGACCTAACACTTTGAGTTGTTTTTTTTTTTTTTTTTTTTAGTCTAACAGCCTCTTGGTGGGAATATTCAATATACATTTTTCAGAATGCTGTCAGGGAATATTATATTGCTGTGGTCAGTGAGAATCACAGCTGCACGACATGTTTATCTAACTGTCTGTTCTCTATTTGATCACCTTTGTGTACCAGATGGCGTGCTTCATTACAATCTTCTTCCTGTGCACCTGTGTTTACTCCACCGTGTTCCGCATTCGAGTTTTTAATTACTATTACCTGGCCTCACATCATCAGACTGATGCTTACAGCCTCCAATTTAGTGGCATGTAAGTGACCGTATGTCAAAACAGTGTCTGTGACGTGCACATTAAAACCTTACAGAAGGGTGTATGTTTTTTTTAACCTGACTTTTGAATTTGCAGGTTGTTCTGTCGTTTAACGCCTCCTCTGTGTCTTAACTTCCTCGGTTTGATCCACATGGACTCTGCAATCTCCCACCAGCAGAAGGAACAGACAGCTTACACTTCTGTAAATAATCTCGATTACAGTAAAACATAAGGTTCTTGTTCAACTGACATACACACTAAATATAATACCTCCATCTGAGTTGAGGTTTTGGTTTGGTTTCTCTACAGATTATGGGATCCATGCGTGTTCTCTCTTTTATTGCTAATGGCTTCTACATCTACTACCCCATGTTGATAGTAATCCTCTGTTTTGCTACCTACTTCAGGTGAGATAAGTTCACAGGCTTTACCTCACTTACAAACATACTGGATGTTCTATAGATGTGTCGTCTTCCATAAATTTGACGATGACTGTAACTCTGTCTTCAGTTTGGGGACCCGCTGTCTAAACCTTCTTGGCTTCCAGCAGTTCATGGGTGACAATGAAATGACATCAGACCTAATTGACGAAGGCAAAGAGCTGATTCGACGAGGTAATATTTAAAAAAAAAAAAAAAAAGGTCATAGTTCCAGTTTAACAGAGAAGATAAACACATCTGTCCTGCTTAATGGTGCGTTTCTTTTTTTTTTTATAGAGAAAAGAAAGAGACAAAGGATTGAAGATGGCGAGAACAGGCGAAGAGTGAGTGACCTTTTTTCAACACAAACCACAGAATTATGTCTATAAACGATCACTGAGAGAAAAGAGACAGCTCAACAATCAAGGCTACGCTATTGTTCCACAAATCTGGTTGATTAAAATAAATGTTTGTTACCCAGAAGAATAAATACCCATGAGAATGAATCTACTAAATAAAGAAAAAACTGGAATACATTTTTAAAATATTTCTTGTATTTGTATTCAGATACAACAGGTATGTGGAATTGAAATTCCACATGCATGGATTGAAATTACTGAATAGAATATTTTATTTATTTTTCTTTTATACATATATTATATATCTGTATGTAGCTTTTTCAACACTATAAAAGGGTGGCGATAAAGCCAGTTAAAAAGTACTACAATTTAATTAATAATTTTAATGGATGAATTGCGTTCGTTTTTCCAAAGTATTTTAATGTCTTCTAAAACCTCTTGTTCTAACTTCCCAAGAGGAGGAAAGGACCGTTCTTATTCTCTTAAAAATTGTTTGAAGAATACCAGCCACATCCTCCTAAACTCCTGTCTGTGTTGCAGGAGTGGAAGGAGCGTTATGGAAACCCAAGGGAAGACTACGCTGCTAGGAACAGAAGCAGCCATGAAATGAAGGAGACCAACTACTCAGACACCGTGAACCCCAGCACTAACAGACGTAGGTTGACCACCAGTGTTTTTCTTGTGTGCGTGGTGCTCACAGTGTGGTACAACACTGCTGACAGTAGTCCGCTGTGTTTGTTTTGGCACAGAAGCTAAATATTCTCGGACTGGGAATCGAGCCGAGAGAGACTGCATCGAACTGCTTCAGGATGCAGAGCCTTTAGACTTCAACGCTGATTCTCTGACTGACGATCCTCTTGACACAGACTCTGGAAGGCAAGATTTCTACTTCTTGCTGTCATAATGAACTGTAACCATACACCTGCCACTGTTTGTACTGTACCGACATGTACTCTTGTGTTTGTTTTTTGTGTTCTTGCTCACAGGCACTCAGGAGGAAGATATCTGTCAATGTCCTCGTCTCGCAGTCGGATATTTGATGACGTCTAAGATGAAGAGAGCCATAAACTGGAACGCACATGTACATATAACTGTCCACACATCCGCCTTGCTGGGAGTGACTGCAACAGATGCTCAAATAACCAGTGTGAATGTACCACGTGATCTCATCTCGCATTACATACGTTGTACGGCTGTTTTCTCTCAGGATGCACGATCATTTAAAAGAAACAACAGCTCACGTCATGGAAGTTACAGGTAAATGAAGGCACTTTGAAGTAATATTAATGCTCGTAATGTTACAGAAATCTTAGTATACGAATGCAGCACTGGCATATGTTGGTCATGTATAACAATTCCAGATCCTCCTGTTAAACTTACTGCCCTTTGTGTTACAATTGCATGATCAAATTGTCAGAATCCATTTGTTAAGGCTTTGACTGAGCATGCACATGAATGTCTGCTAAGTATGAAATCTGCAGCCGTTGCATGTGTGAACACTGCGTCAGGTCTAATGAAGGTCATTGGAAGTATGTTATATTTAAGTTTTTTTTTTATGTGTCAGTAAATATCATGTTGTGGATTTATTTAAATGTACATCAGAAACGATGAAGAACAAGAATGAACACTGTTTCGGCCGGAGACCTGCTGATCTTTTCATTACCTATTTTGAGTTTAAATTAAAAGAGCAGACCTGTATGTATAATGCAGACGGTGTAGGAAGACCCATTTATTCTGAAAATGACTGCTTTCTATTTATTTCAACATTATGAGGTAGGAAAGCATGTGAGCATTGGGTCTTTGCACTTTCTCAAGCTCAACGCATTTATGTTTTTTGTTAACTGACCAATTTAGCATGTGATGTTTAAAGGGTAAATGTGCCATTTTTCTAAAGAAAAACTGCCATTTATCTGTCACCTTGAAGTGAAAATGGCATGCGTGTCTTTTTCCATCCATGGTTTCAGTCGAATCATAAATACACAGTTTACAAAGATTAGAAAAAGTGACCTTTAAAGGACCATACCAGTGTTTTGTGTGTTGTAGCCCAGTAATTTTAATAAGCCTAGCCACACAGTTGTTTTCTAAAACTGTTTACCTTTTTTTCCCATTTGTTCAAGTTAAATGATTCTCAATCAGTTCTTGTGCTTGTGCTGTAAGTGTAGAACTGAAGCCAGGAAAGGTTTGGCTTAAAGACTAAAAACAAGAACAAGGATTGAACCAGAATTTATTCAAAGTTCAACAGTAAAATAGTCTCTATATCTGATGAGACTGCAAAGGAGAAACACAAAGTATAAGGAGTTTATATTATTGAGTTTTCTTTATGTTTGTACAGGATTTTCCACTTCCTTCCAGTCTTAATTAAGGGTTTCTAATAATACAAGTAAAGTAGATGTCATTTACATATTGATCATACGTACAAAGTATGAAAGTAATGTATGTCCACCTTTATGACACAGTGTCTAAATGTTAAAAGTATATGGTTTCAACATGTTATAACACCGGTACAGTCCTTTAAATATGTTAAGCATTTAGCTGGCAGGTACAGCTGCGCGTGAGGTCAGACTGGGAGCTTCTTGTATACTTCTGTAAGTTGAAGGTGAGGTTTTACTGCTGTCAGAAATAAAAACCTCATAATGGAAGTACAGTAAATGTTGTGGATACCTGCAGCAAGCCACACATCCCCATTGAATACTACTATTGAGTGACACTCCTGTGTATATATGTATGATAATTTTTTTTGTATCTTATGCGCGAATTAATATAACGAAAACGTCATATGTGACTTCCTATTTATGGTATTTCACGCAACTTCAATTCTACTGTATCTTTCCTTCTGTCTCAGATAGTGATATATAGTTTCCAACAAATACACACATCTTTAAATCAGCTAAATATACCTTTCACTAGTGACTGTGTGTGTGTGTGTGTGTGTGTGTGCGTGTGTGTGTGTTTGATTGAGACGGTCTGATCATACCGGTGATTCTGGTGATGTATTTTAATTCTGTTAATATGAATATATGAATATTTATTGTCTGTTATGATCTCAGCACATTTTTCTGATCCTGGGAATGGACAGTAACTCTATAATCTGTCACTTCCACAGCTCTGTGATTTAGCGTATTATTAAGTCAAAAGATTTATGTATGGTTAACTCTGTTGACAGTGTTGTGTCATTCAATAAAAGGTATTGAAAGTGTTATGTACGCTGCTGTTCTGTGTCATTATTAACATCCCTTGGTGTTTTTTTTTATTTATTTTTTTATGTTAGTCGAAATTATACTTATCCCTGATTGGTGCAGCACCCAGATTACCAAGATATTTCACTAGTGATTTATAATAAAGTATATTACTTATATTAAGTGTAGTATTGTATAATATCTAGTATATTGTATAGTATTCAGTATATTATTTTATAGTGTTCAAAAGCCTGACAATGATTAAATTAGCTGAAGTTAGACATCTTCTATGCTTCATATCTTCCCTTCAGTGGCAATGCTGTATGTATTGTTGCTGTTTATAAATTAACTTAAAATCTACTTTGACAGTATCACTATAAACGTATTAAAAAGCTACTGCCACTCACCAATGTCGATTAGGGCTTGCTTCTTCCAATAACTGAGGTGCAGAACTTCTTTGACAGTTTTGATTGGTAATGTATTATAAAATACAAAATGTACCAGAGGCATCTTTGTACTTTGTACTGATTGCTAAACAAGTGGTGGATCTATGATGGAATTATAGAGATGTGTTGAGAAGGTCATGTACTGAGCTGCAGGCCAAAAAACAGTGCTTAAACAAAACCTTTCATGTGCTTCATGTTGACATAATATTACAAGGACCTTGTCAGGTCCAGCATCAATAGAACAAACACAGGTCTTCATCTAGTGTGAACATAAGCAAACATCTGTGTTTAGGAGTCATCATATCTGAGGTAGACATGTTGATTTAAAAAGATCGAATTGGTGAATGTTACCTTTGGTCCTCATGTGGTTATACCGACAGTAACACAGGCAGTGTTCACATTCAACACCAGTCAGCATTAGCGCAGGTTAATTGATTATGGCTGTTAGAATAAGCTGATGCATAATTTTTGCCCATGCTATGAATATCGCAAAATACTCTAGATGAAAATTGTCACAACACTCCTATGTACACTACTGTACAAAAGTTTTGGGTCACCCAGACAATTTTGTACATACTTTTATTTACCACCATGAGTTGTACACTAATAGAAAATATAGTCAAGACATTGACAAGGTTAGAAATAATGATTTGTGTTTGAAGTAATTTATCAATATTTTAATAATTTTTTAATAATTTGTTGAGGTAATCTGGAGAAATTTCACCTCACGCTTCTAGAAGCCCCTCCCACAAGTTGGACTGGCTGGATGGACACTTCATGTGTACCATACGGTCCAGGTGGCCCCACAACAGCTCATTGGGGTTTAGATCTGGTGACTGCGCTGGCCCCTCCAGTACAGATAGAGTAGTATAGTCTGAAGGCAGTAGTAGACACCGTTGTAGGAAATCTTCAGTTTCTTTCCAGTTTCTTGCATGGAATAGCCTTCATTTCTAAGAACAAGAATAGACTGTCGAGTTTCACATCAAAGTTCTCTTTTTGTGGTCATTTTGAGTGTTTAATTGACCCCACAAATGAAGGTCAAAGGAAGGTCAGGTATAGTCATTTACCACATTAGCAGTGTATGGAGTGTATTTATGATTAGTTTACAATTATCTTCATTGGAAAAAAAACCAATGGTTTTCTTTAAAAAAAAAAAAAAAAAAAAGAAAAAAGAAAACTTCTGAGTGACCCCAAACTTTTGGATGGTAGTGTATAACATATTTACACTGAAAACTAATTGCACTATATGGCACATATTTCTACACATATTTATATTTTTGCACATTTATATTTATACTATACTATAGTTATACTGTATATTGACAACACTAGTTCCTTTCTATTTAGATTTGTATCTTGTTAATTGTTTTTGTTGCTTTTTTTTTTTCTCAAAGCGCTTTACAGCAATGTAAATAAAGTCTGGTAGCACTGTACTACTTGCGTTTTGCAATAACAATAAACCTGATTTGGTTCTATTCTAATTGAAACTCTGAATGTTTTTTAATGTTTCTGTGCCAACTCATACCAACACTTCCAAGGACAACCTTCCCATTAAAATGATTAAAATATATATTCAGTTTTTGGTGTTCATTTTGATATGTCATTGGCTACTTTGTTTTTTAGCATTCCCCCAGAGGAATTATGTAAAAGTGACATACATCTGTTTAATATACTACTTGTTGCATGCAAAAAAGCCACCACCAAATATTGGTTAAAAAAGGATTCTCCTTCAGTCTCCCTGGCAATCAATAAAAATTGTTAATCATATTCACCTAATGGAAATGATGACCTACGATCTCCAGCTTCAAGAGCAGAAAGGTGTAAAATATTGGGAAAAATGGGACTTTTTCATTCAATCTGTGGACAGTAAACAATATGCACGTATGACTGAATATACATGTGAGGATTTCTCTATTTGTTTGTTTTGTGCTCTATGTTCTGAAATAAATAAAAACTAAAATTACTATCTGTGACATATACACGTGCCAGGCATTTGTTTAATAAAAAAGGCATTATTACTTGAAGCTTGTGTTTTTTTCCTTTTTTTTTTTTTTTGGAGTATTTTCTCAACATAGTAAAAAATTTTGTGCTTGGTTGGCAAAAAGGAAAAAGAAAAACAATGATGCATGTTGAGTTGAAGTAACCAAGCTTGGATGTGTTTGTACAAGCTTTTAGTAGAAACAAACTCAAGGGGGCACAGTAAAACACCCTTGGGCACATGCGCTTGACTGACTAGACACTATATCCTTGAAAGTCCAGTTTTCTAAGTGTGCGTTTTTGTTTTTCCTTCTCTTTGAGCCACCATCATTCATAAATAACATCTGGATGATGAGTTTAGTTAGCCATGACTGGCTGGAATTGCTGGTTCGAATACTGCATGTTGCTCAGGCTGAAGTTGAGGCCATCCATAAGGGACTTGTCGTTGAGGCTTCCATAGGCCGCGAACATGTCGAAGGCATTGTTATACTGCAGATGGCTGAGCCCCAGGGAGCCCTCCCCAGGGAACACAGCCCCAGGACTGGCCTGGCCCTGGAGGCTGGGAAACACAAACTCCTTGGCGTTCGGGGACAGAGCAGAGGCCTTCTGCTGCTGTTGCTGCTGCTGCCCCAGGCCCAGACCGTACAGTGAGTGCATGGAGGTGGAGATGGCTTTCTGCTTCAGTAGGGAGTTGACATTCAAACCCAAGTTATTGGTGGGGGAAGTGCGGGCCACCTTGCTGTTGTTGCTGCTGCCACTGCCACTGTTGGCGTTGTTACCACGGCCACTACTCTTCATCTTAGTGGAGCCGAATTTGGTGGCAGCAAAGGTGGCAGTCGTGAATGTTAAGGGCTGGGTAGAGCGTGGCATGAAGGAGGGGCTCACGGCAGCAGACTGCCCGAAAGGAGGGGATGGGGAACTGGACTCTGAAGAGGCCCCAACTGGGTCGCTGATTGGCATGAAGACCTGGGCCTCAGGATTAAAGCTGTTCTTGATCTCCTTGTCCAGCTCTGATCCATTCTCATTGTTATCATCCACATATAGCACCTTGACCGGTCCCTTCTCCCCAATCTGGTAGGAAACCTCAAATGGGTCGATCCACACACTAAGGTCCTGAGGGAGATTATTCCGGACATCTTCGATGTCCAGCCCACTTTCTTTGGCTGCCTGCTCCACCACAGGGTCCACCTTCTCCCCTACATGGATGCACCTGAACCCTGAACCTTTATATGGCTTATCCGGATACCAGTGGCCTTCATATTTTTTCTTCAGCTGCCTCTCAAGCTCTTCGCCAAAGATATTCACACGTCGTCGAGGGAGTTTGTTGTATAAATAGGAAATAATAAAGTTGAGTGCTACTTGAATTTCAAGCTGCATAGCTGCTTCAGTGGCGATTCTTTTTCTGTCACAGAGTTGTTTTTTTTGAGCGTTGCAAAAACCTCCAAGGCAGCAGTGATCAGCGTAATGAAAAAACTCTGATTAAGTGCTTGTTGCCCAATTGAATATCCTTCCTTCAGTTGAGTAAGGTTCTGGATCCTGAAACAAACAAAAAAAAAACAAAAACAAAAAAAGGAAAACGTGTTATTATCTTTACAGCAGATTATATATATATATATATATAACAAATTAGATGTCATTATGTTTAATGACAGCTCAATTGTCAGACTGTAGTACTCAGCATTCAATGCTCACTTCCCCCTCCATGCAGCAGTGCTGTATCTCAGCTGTACAATATCAACAGCTATAAATAAACCCAAGCCACTGACTCAGAGACGGTGTCAGCAGTGTGTGCTCCCCAGTGGTCTACTGTGACAGATAAACGCAGCCATGGTTGACCTCTGCGGAGGGCGGTGAATCTAATGGCAGGTGTCAATAGTCACAAGGATTGTCGATTGGCTCATTCTTGGCACGGGTACATGTTCGGACAAAACTCCGGCTTCGTGCGTCAAAGTGGGAGCTTATTTACATATAGATTCTAGTGCTTTCCCCGAGCACCGACCGAGCTATACATGGTAGGGGATCACGTACGAGCTTTGCGACGACAATTGTAGTTACATAATCATTATTCAAAGTCTAACCACGGCTATAAAACCCTTTTCTAGAGGACTGTAAAACACCGTTCTGCAGGTATATCGTGACGCCGACAGAAAAACAGCCGTTATTCCATCGCCTCAGCCTGATACAGCCTAGCATTAGCAAGTTAATGAAGGGTGTGAACACAAATGTAGCTAGCAACGTTAGCCATCTAGACGTCAAATCCAGTTAATGAGTAGCTCAACCAGCTGGTTATCAGTGCTCTTTAGTTCGTTGACATGCCAAGACCACAGGGAGAGGTACGAATACCGAACAGCAACGACAGGAAAAACACATAACCTGCACTGACAGCCGTTTTGATCGATAGCAACTACGTAGCATTTTAATTAGCTAGGTGGCTACAGCTTTATTCGCCTCACAGCTCAACGTTAACGATAAGTACACAATGTAACAGTTTAAAGACACACAGGGGCGTGAATATACGTATACTAGGCGATATCACTACCACAAAAAAAAAACAAAACAAAAACGAAGGCTATGGTGCTCTTATGTTTAAGATGACTTACATGGAAATTCACAGCAGGTCCGTCTTGCGGTACTTGGTTTGCTTCACCAAACGTTGCAATTGTACAACCTCTAGCGTAACTCTCTAACTCGGATATAAAACGTTGTTGCCGACGTTGTCTGTATAATGCTCCAGGCGTTTGTGTTCCTGTGGGTAATAGTTCAATTCAGATTCACAGGCTATCAAGCCAACTCCCCACAGCCTGGGAGTTTTTACAACTCTGCCCTTTAAAACTTGGGCTCCTTTGTTTATATAGTAGTCCTCCGCCACGGACATGGAGGAGGTGGTGATGCGGCTCACAGAGGTCAACACCCAACAAAGCGTTTCTATTGGCTGAGCACGTTTTCGTCACGGATAACTACTCAATCTCCGAATGTGATTGGACGGCTCTATAGTCAATCAACGGTAGGGTTCTATTTACGGTAGTGGTTTGCCTTTCATGTGCTTTGCACTATTTTATGGAGCAGATTTAAGCTAGTCTCCTTTGAAAGCCCTTTTGGGGGATCCAAAACAATTCAGTAGCACATCGAATCAACACAATTTCTTGTTGGAAAAGGAGGGAAGGTTAATAGAGGACATGACATGTATGTGCATATATATTATATATATATATATATATATTTAGGTCCTCTTTGCTCAGAGGTTGTGCTTGGTCATGCATAAAACTTACAGCTGTATAGGAAGTATAGTGTGCTGAAAATGGTTAATATTTTGATTCCAGCAAGGGTCAGCTAAAATAAAACTAGAGGAATAAACAGAGCTTGACACCGTAGCTGCTGCGGCGGAGGAACACACCTGTCACTGGCTGTGTTTCTCACTTCTCACCAATGACATTTTGACGTTCTTTGAGCCAGCTGTAACTGTGTATCTAAACCCAACAGCCTTCCTTTTCTGAGAGAGCCTCTCCGTCATACACCAAGATTTCCACAACTTTTCAACAAAACAGATGGAATCATATAATTACCATCTGTGTAAATATTTACATCATTTTCCCACTGTGTACCTGTGCTAAAATTCTCTTCATTATAAGGTCTGAGGGGTGTGAAAATGAATTGTTACACAACAGATTCCAGCTGCTCTCTGGTGCCTGTGTGCTGGCTACTTGTTTTGAGCAGCTGTGCAGTGCATGGCTTATCCGCTGTCAGGCCTAAGGTGGTTGACGCCACAGCCAGTTCTTACCTAACATGGGCTCCCGCACTCTGTGTTTGCACAATAAATATAATACCACATGAATGAATTATACAGCTTGGAGGACAGTGGCACGACAAAGGAGGAGGAGAAAGGACAGGCTGTTTGGAGTGGGACGGATGGGCTGAGGCTCTTCATATTTCCTGAGTTAAAAACATAAAGTGCTTTATGGCACAATGATATAAATATTAAACCTGTTTTCTGATGAGAGAAAAAGGTGATTTGAAGGAGAACTGCCAGTTACTCCCAGGCTGCCCAAAGAGGACAACAGTGAAGTCAATGTAATTTCAGAGGCGAATATGATTGGTCTGAATCAATAATAATTCATTTAGATAGTCTGTAATCCAAGTCATGTTCCCTCTAAATCATGATACCAGACATGGAAAACACAGACACGTCCCCTTTCTCTGTGTATGCTCAACTGAAATGAATACATGAGACTCAAACTCCATATTCATTATGGCTAATAGAAGAATGAGCTTGAAAATCTGCTATGGTTTCCTCATGAGAAAATGGTCTGTAGTCTGTTATTACAGGTACAATATGTCAGATTTGCACATAGTCATGTACTAATGTAAAGGTCACATTGTTTTTCCTTGCACATACTCTTGAGTAGTGGCTCTTAGCTTAGTGTTAGCTATCATCAACACACAAGGAAAAAAATAAACTTAACTCTTAAAGCTGAGGGGGGAGGGGCTTAAAGAGGAACAAAGTATGGTAACACTCTCTATAGTTTGATATATTTTGTAATTGTGTTAGTCATTTAATTGTTTAATTGTCTAAGCTCCTGTGGTGTTTGCCAGGTTCATGACTGAGTTTATGAAAAATGGAGAATTGACAAATATGTGCAGACTTCATTTTTTCACCAGCTGAGTTTACAACAAACAGTATAATTGCAGAGGAACAGAAGACATATTGACATATTCAGGAGTAAGTATAAATGTTTGGATTTACAACCTTCTCTGAGTTATCTTACCTAAAAAATTACTGTGTTAGGGTTGTACAAAATTCTGAATTTAATTAAATATAATGATTGTATTTGAACTGCAGGAAGTGGAATTAAATTCATTGCAATTCAGTGAAATTCATTCTTATCATATATCAGTGAGAATATGATACTTTTAACATATTTTCCCCCCAAATGGAAGTACAGACATTAACATTAAGCATACAGTCCCATAATCTTGAATAATTATCAATATCTTAATTTCAAAAAAGCAACTGAAACAACATTTCAGTAAATGCAATTGTCATTTTTTAAAGCACTTTACAGGGTAACGCTGTTGCATCTAATGGTCAACAGTTGCTCGAATGAATGAGCACAGATGTCCTTTTATGTTTGTTATCATTTGGCATATTGCTGTAATTTAAAAAATGAAAAGTACAAACCAGCTCTGGCCCCCAAATAGTTTATTTCACTAGAGTGTACTCCAAATAAAATGTCCTAAATGTTTGGAGAACCATTTTGAAGACTTGGATACAGCAAGATATTTGGGGAAATGAAGCGCTGTTCTATCATTTTCCACAATTTGAAAGTTACTACAATTTTAATGATCTGTTTTTATAGATGTATGTTTTTAATGTTAATTTGTAGTAAAATACAAAAAGAAAAGAAAGAAATAGGACTATTTACTATAACAAAGTATTGTGTACATAAAGTGCATACAATAATATCTGTATGAAGTTCATGTTGTAATCATATGCATAATATACTATGAATCTTATGTATGTCTCATGATTTTCTTTGAATATCATGGAATTCCAATTCTACTTCCTGCAATTTGAATTTGAATTGCAATTCCGCGTTGTGTTTGCAATCTCAATTCAAATTCAAGAAATGAATTGGACTTTAAGGGTCATTCTCAAATCAGTTTGAAATTTTGTACAACCCTGGTGTGTATAGGGTATTATCTTAGATATACGCAACCTACAATGTGATCAGTTGAGCAAACATAAAAAAAACTCTCAGAAAAAAATCAGACTCCAACACAAATTTAATATATGCATATGAGTATGCACCCATTGTACATGCAAAAGAAGTTTCAAAGTGTTTTCTAAACCGTTTTCATCACTAGGATGTTGATATTTTTTGTTCAGCTAATGCTCAGATGTTTACACAAAAGGAATGATGATGCACACATTCACTCGTTTAAGGAGTCGGTTGTAGTTTGTCACAATACCACAGCTGATGTTCCGCTCACTATCACATCCCAGTACCATAAACAAAGTGCTATAAATGCAGTCAGATAATAGCTGGAGGGCTGCAGGATGCTGCAGGCACAATGGAGAGTTCTTCGAGCTTCCAGATTGAGTCTCAGCGGGGGTGAGAGATGAGCCCCCCCCCCCCCCACACCTCCACAGAGGATCTTGTGTGATGGATGACCCGAGCACAAACTAAACACACCATGGGGGCCTTGGAGACACACCAAGGCCACCAAAGCAGGGCAGGTTTTTTCTTCTCTCACAGCACAGGAAATGTGTGACTATGACCAAATGTTCAGACATGTTTTAATTTGCACAAGGAGGTTGCATCGCTATTCAAAAGGAAGAGTTTTCCCAGCACTGTAAGAAATACCATGAGCAGGTCCAGAATATTTTTGCTCATTTTCCCACTGTGTATATTCAGTAAGTAAGTGTTAGTTTTGGCTTTGGGTCGGTTGAATAATAGTCCCACACCGCGCTTAACAATGACCTATTTGTTATTCTCCTCCAGAGTATGGATCTGGTGCATGGTGAAAGTTTCCTCCTGTTGTTGTGAGTCTGTCTGTCTGGGACCTGGAGGTAAACACAGCTAATGAAGTGCGATGTTTTAGCATGACTCATGCAAATTTTTCAGTGAAGTCAGTCCACATAGACATTTTTTCTTCTTTCTTCACAAAGCTGTGAAATCCTTTCCTCTCCTGCAGCTTTGTAACTGCACGCATCCTGGAAGCAGCTCTGTGAAACTCCCAGATGTGGTCAGTGGATTGTGATTTAATGTGTAACATCTCACACTCACTACTGGTAGTGAGACGAAATGACTAAAAAATAAAAATAAAAACAATAACAGGTTGCACCAAAGTGTTTCTTTTATGGAGAGAAATTGGGTTTTGGCATATTGTTTGGATAAAACTTGCAAAAATGAAATGTGAACATACAATATAATGAAAATTGTCACACCGTGCAGTCATTTCTTATGGTTATTTGACTAACACTGAGAGTGTTGGTGTAGATTTATTAGATCCTGTTCCTTCCAGTGGACAGATAGATAACTTCATTCATTCCGGCTTCACCATGTGGCATTCTCACCATCCTTGAGCTTCAAGGATTTTACCCTGAAGGATAAAGACAACACTTCACTTTTTTATTACTCTTTTTTGGGAACTCGTGAGGCACTTTGCTTTTTTGCTAATAAGAACAACATCTATTCAGTAGGTCAGAATGAATAGGTTGTTGAGTGAACAACAGTCTGTCGTTATATGCTCTACCCTACTGAAGGCAGCTTCACTTATCTTTGTTTCGTTTTATTTCAGCACCTTGCCAAGTGCAGTAGCATAAATCTCTGGGCCTGTGGTAAACACTCTGACAACAAAGAATAATAACATGCTGTACAGTCTGTCCTCAAAACGTAGCTGACAATGACATATTTCCTTCTTCTTTGGATGCGTATCTATTAAAAATGATACACACAATAATAATATTAAGTATTTTTTGGATCTGAAGTGTACTGATCTAAGAAATAAATTTAGTTATTTCATTAAAAGTTACAGATGCTTGGCTGCATATTAAATTATACTTTTCTTCAGGTGTTAATTTCTGAAACATTAACAATACAAACAAATCAAATGTTCATTTGCTGAACTTTACTGAACTACACATGACTGATTAGACATAGGTTTCAGTTTCTTGGATTTGCCCTTTGGGAAACAGAAATTTAAACACAAAAACACAGGCATTACTCAAACAATGAAGTGATAAATCTGAAATCAAAAATTCAGAAATGTACAATATTTTATAAACTATTAAATTGGAAGAACAAATGTTGCACTTCAATGAGATTTAGACACAAATTTAGAAGAAAAAAAACCCCAAGTTGTTTGGCATCGATCCAGCTGATGTCATCGTGTCTGTGTGTGTGGTGATGTCAGCATATCAATTGTCTCTGTATATGTGCTGAATATGACGTAAACTGAAACAAAATTGATGTTTTCATGGAAATTTTGCCCATTAAAAAAATATTTTAAATAATCATGAAAAATTTGAACTTTGACCTACTTTCCCTAAAATGTAATCACTTCTATTCTGGGTCACTGGCAATCTATGAATCCAATTTAGCAGGGATTCAACCAATAGTTTTGCTGCTATAAACATGTGGAATTTTGCCCATTATTTAAAAAAAAAAAAGAGGAAAAATTTTTTTTTTTCAAAATTCATAAAAAAAATGTCACTTTGATCTATTTTTCTCAACCTGTAATCAGATATATTCTGGATCACTGGCAATCTATAAACCCAATTTAGCAGGAATTCAACCAATAATTCTGCTGCTAGAGTGTTAACAATCTAACAAACAAACAAACCAAATCTGGCCCCTGAACTAAAATGATCGTTAATATATTAGTTTAATTTTAGCATTTCACAAAGTCATCACAAGGGCCAGACTGGACTCTTTGGCGGGCCGGATTTGGCCCCCGGGCCATATGTTTGACACCCCTGATTTAGGGTAACAACCAGCAGATTATCAAACAATGGAATTATTTGCTGCCATAATTTTGAGATTAATATTGAAAACTTGATCATTTTACAAATTAGAATATAGAGGGAGGATTTTACTTTACATTTACAAACAAGGACCTAAGAATATCGTCCCCTGGAGAATGTGATGTTATGTCTTTGCTGCGTCAGTCCTGTACGCATTTGTTTTCTAGTTGTGTTTCTTACAACCCTCCTAAGTCACTGTAATATACTTTATAATGCTATGTTTAAATGAGTCGCATCACAGGGCTCTCTTTAGCTGCCTGTTTAATCTGTAAAGAAGTTGTCTTCGCATATATCTCATTTACCGAGTGAATAAATGTGATCCTGCATGGAACAGAGGGTTTTAGTGCTCTGTTATTGAAATACAGTTTTAGTCGTGGAAGAGGAGGTAGCACTCAATTAGTATTCATAGCAGATCTGTGGCAATAGCTATCTGAGATTACACTGCTCCCTGAATTTATAGCTTCATGCACACATGCACAGGCACCTGCTTTATTCTTCCTTTACATCCAAAGGAGTGATGTTGTTTTAAGTGCAAACACTCAGTTGTAATGACAAAAAGGGTGGTCAGTAAGTGACTTATCGGCAGCATATTTGTGCTGTTTACGTGCGGAAATGTTCTGAGAGTTGTGAAAATGATTCCCTGTTTTGGTTCGTGTAAATCTTCCTAAGACTGGTTTTCACAGGGACTGAGTATTACATGCTGCTTCCTACTCAGTTGTTTACAAATTCAGTGGCAGGCAGAACGAGGCCAGAGTCCTTTTTTCACACCACTGCCAGGAATGTCATTAATATAAGCGGTGGTAATATTTGCCACCAACCCCCCTGACACACTCTCATACCTGAACGCATGGACAAACACAGACATTTCTCTGTGAGTGAGTGTGCTGTACATCTGCAGAGGAAGATGAAGTGGTGTTTATGTGGAATAATGAGCGTATTCATGCCATGCAGCACCCAGTGGTTTCATACTTGATCCAGTGTTACAGTGTTTTGACCAAGCAGGAAGATCTGAGATGAAAAATGGAGCAAATACAGAAGTGCCAAAAACTGCAGTTCCTCAAATGGCCACTTGAGGTTGGCTCCAAGTCCTGACAGACTCCCGTGTTAAAATATCCCACTTAAATGCACAGTCTAGTCTATAGTTCTGTTGCTCCTTTAGGACGACTAGGGTGAGAGAAGCAAGAGGTAATGTTTTTGTTTTGTTTGTTTTTTTGTTAACACTAACAACAAAAGTATTGGTTGAATTCATACCAAATTGGGTTCATAGATGGCCAGTAACACAGAATAGATGGTGTTACGTTTTAGGAAAAGTAGGTCAAAATTCACATTTTTGATGATTTTTTTTTCTATCTTTTTTGTTCCTTCATTTACTCATAATTAGCAAAAATTAAAATATCTATTAAAAAAAAACCCACATTTTTTTCACTTTACTTCAAACTTGGCACATGCATAGAGGCAACTGGAATGCTGATAGAGCCGGGGTTTGTTGTGCCTGGCACCACTTATTTACACGTATTAACAGTTTTAATTATAGTACATCTTAACTTTATGCAAAAATGTGACTGTTAAGGTTAAGAAAAAGACCGGAGTATATTTCTGTCGCTGTCACATGGTTTCAGATACAGATAGAGATGAAAAGAGAGATATGTACTGCCATTTCTGCTGTGCTCCATAGAACTTACATTCGCGTAAACATATGAACAGCAGTCAATGGGAAAATAATTTTGCATACAGTATACACATATCAATTTAAAATGACAATTTGAAAGTCAATAAACTTTCAGTTTTCAGAAAAGATATTAAAGTAAGGATGTGTGGACTGTATATCTTGTCACATGTGATATATGTTACTTCAGGTTTCAAGAGGAAAGTGAAAAGGTGTTAAAAGAGGCAAAAGTCAATAGAAGTCTGGTCATGTTGAAACTGCAAAGACATCTTAAATAACTCAGAACAGATAGCAGTGAGAGTTACAATGATGTCACCTCTATTTCTCTCTTCACATGTTTTCACCATCTGATACTTTTTACAACAAAGTGAGTTTGGTAACTCAAAATTATTTCTTACACTGAAAGCAGATGTGTAAGTGCTGTATAATTCATAGTGAATTATAAAATTACTTGTCTCTTGCCATTGACTGTAATGCATTTTTTTTTTTTTTTTTAATTTTTCCAAAATAATATCCAATGAGCCACAAGGCAGAATTTCACCTCTTTATCCTTTGTCCTTTTGGAGACGAGTAGTAGGTCCTGTCCCAAGTAAATCTGAACATAGATTGTAACTGATTATTTCAGGCTGTAATCACCAAAGTAAATACTGGACCTATTTTGCACAAGCCACATGTCTTCTGAACATATTAACATTAAATGGCATTTTTCAGACACAAATTTAGAGAATATATACTTTGTTTAAGGCCTGTCTCTACCTGAGCAACACAAATATCATGTAAATGAGCAGGAAAATGAGGTGACTACGAAGTGTCATAACGTAATGTAAGCAGCACAACATTGTTAACCATTACAGGAAGTGCAGTGTTTCATACCATTAGCACAGCTTGCATTGCATGATCAGGACCCTACCATCAGTGTCTGCTGTGTGCACTAACAAGACGTCAGAGGAATATGTCTCACAATGTTTCATGAAGTTTAATTACTTTAATTAGGTCGTGGTAATTAGTATGTTTATACCTAAAGCAAAGTCGCCTCCTCTGTTTTCATACACACAAACTGTGCGGTGCGTGTGTTTGGCAAATTTCTCTTTTTGCTCTTCTTCAGCTTCATCCTTTTGTCCAATTATGCTGAAGTCACTTGTGCTTGAATAAAACATTTCTCTCCTTGGCAGTGGGCTCAACTATAGTTGTGGTAAAATCTGCAGAAGCTAAAAGTCAGGGGAAGAAAGGCACACTGTATTGCACCTCTCTCCTCTGGGTCCATATTAGAGTACTTTACTAAGGGTCTTTTATGCTTCACAGTCAGAACATTAGCATCATATCTAAATTAATCTAATCAAAGATTGGTGATTGCAGCTATCAGTCATGTGTTTAACCCTCCTACTTGCCTGAAAACACCTATTAAAGGCAAAAACCTCCCATCATGAGGCAGATTTTCTACAGCCTGTAAACAGAGTCCAGGGAAGAGGTCTTTTTTTCAGACCACTTAAACTACCATATGTTGGAAGCTGATTTTAATCAGACAGTTGAATGATTTGATTCAACACGATTCAGCAAAGTTTACCATTTTACCCTGCCTATGACTTAACCAATAAACCCTAAAATAATGTGACATCTATTTTCACTTTTTTAATGATTTCTTTCGTGGTCAACACAGCAAACCACCTTTGCATGTTGATTTAGAACATGTTTTAAGTCAGATGCCCTTCCTGACACAACACTGGGACCGGCACAATGAGGCTTGCACCCCCTTGTGGCCACATTGGGATGTACAGCTTAAAAAACCTTTCCCAAGTCTCCTACGTGGGTCTTCAACCGGCCATCTTCCGCACCTAAGTCAGTGGCGTTACTCTCTGAGCTACCCACTTCTTTAATACAGTCTACAATTTTGACCCCTGCAAAGGTTCCTATGAAGGCGTCTGTAGGAGAAGGAAGGTTACACAATGGGGGATCAGCTGTGCTCCTCCTTTTTTTAAATACCATTCTGCTCTACTATTTGGTTTCATGTGAGAGGATTATGTTTAGCAAGCCGGGTGCTGTGTCATGAATCAGGCAACACAACAAGAGCAGATTTAAGCTTAATAACACTGGGATGGCATGGAGACGACCTCGCCCCATGTTTTTTTTTTTTTGCTGCTGTCCTGCTTCAGACAGCACACTGCATGGAGAAGCTGTGCCCTTGCAGTCAGATCGACTTTTTTGAGAAATTCAATTACACTCTAAAATGAACAGCCAGTGCTTGTGGATAGAATGCGTTTTCGAGTGAGAGTCATCCATTGCAGTGGGAATGTGTCACATTGCCATGAATACTGAATGGAGTCTGCTACAGTAGGCAGGCTGTCCCTGTCTTTTTGATTTGTATTTTTATCCCCCCCTCCTCCCCAAACCACTGCTCTTCTCCTCCTCTACTTGGACTGTAACCTTCTCCCTCTTGTACCCACTGCATAATCCTTAAAACAGATTTCTGTCTTCCCCTCCTTGTCTGTGTGGGTGAGATCCATCCCTGGGCAATGTGAGCAACGGATGATGTCAGATTATAAGTACAACATGCATCATCATCATCGTATGATATTAACAGAGACATTAGCATATACAGCCTGAAGACACCGCTCAAAACACCGCTTTGTGCACAGACTCTCTATTGAGAAGCCTTCAATCCTGTTTGCCAGAAATGATGTCAATGTAGTCATGGCAACTATTCTTACACATTACCCCATGCTCTTCCACAGTTAGAGTAGCACTCAAGTGTGATTTTTCTGATAAATGTCAGATCTCATCCCTTAAATGGCAATGAATTTGAGTTTTTGTTCCATCCTTTTTTAACTCAGAGTTGGTGGGGAGAAAAAAATGCAGAGGCAGGAGACACTGAATAGGCAACACACACAAAAAATTAGGCAGAGGAGAAAAGAATTTAAACTGTTAAAATGAAGGCTTGGGCTCTATCTTAAATAGCTGACTAGGATGAGATGGAATAGTGAGCGTGAAGTTGTGATCACTCATCTGTGGAGAGCATAATAATGAGAGCGACTTACTAATGAACTCCATATATGTGTTGTAAACATGCTAATGGATGATGCATTCGCTTTATATGTAAAACACTCAGGGAATAACTATAGCAGAGGTGACATAATTCAAATGGAGATAAATGTGTGCACTGTTGGGGTATATGTTGTCTGTAACCTCCCATTAGTCGTCACCAGCACCAACTATGCTCTCCAGATCAGAGAGCTGACACAGTACTGTTGGGGTAACAGGAGAAGGTGGAGCCATATTTCGCTGATGGATGTCCTTTGATAGAAATGGAGAAAGGTGATGGGATAGACAAAAAAGAGCGTGAGAATACAAAAAAGAGCCGTAGTGCAGAAAAAAAAAAGAGTGTTTTTCGAGGGCCGCTGTATGCAACTGCATCAGCAGCTCGATGCTGTAATCTCCTGGGAGGGGTGAAGGAGAGTAATTGTGACATTGCTCTTTGGCTGGGAATTGCTACTCAGTGCAATTCAGCCCAGTAATCAGAAAGCATTGGGGTGAATAGTCAACGTGGTCAATTCAGTCGGCTTAGATGATAAATGGAAATGGCAACATCTAGCTGCACTACACCTGAATGATAAAAGAAAGGATTTCCTCTGAGGTTTCCCCTGATGTTTCCGGTGGCACTTTCTGTTTAGTTTACAGGTTCTTCAGTCCTGGTGCCTATAAACTGAATTTGTTGTTGTCATTCAGTTTAAAACGTAGTTTTTGAGGTGCAGCTTTCACCATGTTCTACTGAGGAAGTTGTCCGAACAAAAGATTAGTGTTACTGCAAACTAAGACTAAAAATCTAGAGTGAAAATAGCAATTTGGTGAACTAAAGTAAAAATCAGCATTAGAGTTATAGAGCTGGCGGTTTGAATCCTCCCTCCGACTGTCCACATGTCAAAGTGTCCTTGGGCAAGACACTGAACCCTAAGTTGCTCCCAGTAGGACCTGGCAGCGGCTACTACTGGTGTATGAGTGTGTGTGTGAATGAGTGAATGTGAGGCTGTGTGGAAAAGTGTTATAAAAGTACTATTTTGTAGAAGAGGCAAAAGTATCGCACACCAATAAACTATGTTGAGGTGCTGGTCACTGGTACTACTCAAAAATAGGAAAAAACGAAATGACGCACTCTGCGGAGAATGCGGCATTTCCTTTTTTCCTATTTATAAAAGTACTATTTACCAAAAGATGCAACACAAACTAAAACAAAATAGAATTGGTAAAATCAGATTAGTTTTAATGAATACATTCAGGAAGTCACCTGAACCTTTTCTTCAGTATAAACAATTTATATCAGGGCAAAACATCTTATAAATCATATTGGATGGAGGGAACCTTCCATGTCATCTTTATCAGAGTCATATTTGTTAAGGTTTTTGATAAAACAACTGAAAAACTAAAACTTTAAGTAAAATTAACCTGAAACGTCAGTTCCTCAAAATAATATTAAAAGCTACCTTTGCAATCCAAGTGAAACTGAACTGAAATAGAAAACTGAACTAAAAAAACAAAACAAAAACAAAAACAAAAAAAACAGATAAAAAAAACAACAACTAACAAACATTTAAAGTTGTTAACTCAAATCTCCTGCAGACAAAGCATTAATAAAAAAATAGGGGTATGATTTATGAAATATAAATTTTTTTCAAGGCTGATATGAAAACTTCAGATACACAACAGAACAAACACTTCAAATACTGTGATTTTAGGGCAAGCTCCTGGATCTCTTCTATTTCATGGAAACCACTGGGGAGCTGTGCACAATAGTTGTTTCCAATTTAACTGTAGCCTACAGCACATAATTCCTGACAAAAACACAAATTTTACTGTAGAGTATTTGTGTGTGTGTGTATTTTCAACTTGCATTTGAAATGTACTTATGAGACAAACAAGACAGAAATCACAACCATGATGCGTGTGGTCAGAACCGCTCGATCTAGTTAATGATTACACAAACATTATTTTATGTCACTTAATGTTTGTTTGTTTTTTAAAGCTGAACCAGAGGACCAGCGGATCTTACTCACTTTTTAGTCACTCAAGGCCAGTGACTTGTGGACTGTGCTGCTCAGTTTGTACTGTGATAACTCCAAAAACCAGAAGTTTGTCCATATTGGGTCAGCTCCTATCTCTCACCATCCGCAACTATCGTCATGTGTGCTTTTGTTACGCCACCTCCTAAGAATACAATACAAAAGGCTACACAAGGCCAATCCAGTGTTCACCATGATACAACTGAGCTGTGTCAGTCCCACAAAGCAGCTATGGTGTTGAGAAATATCCACTGCCTACTGGGACACAGAGACTCAGTCTCTGCACCAACAGCTTAGCGTTCACTGTGAGATAGGGAAATTCCACGTCCTGGTTTTTGATGTAATAGGATTTGTAGTAAACACCACCTATTTAGACACACCACAGTGGAACTCCATTCATTTGCAGTTGTTATTCACATTGCATTTGTGACACACGGGACCTTTAAATCAGCTTCCTTCAGCGGGTATGTTAATAAACAACGCTTTCTCCTCTTGGTTCAGTTTCTTTTTATACAGAAAAAGGTCCAAAAAGAATGAAAATCCAGTACTAATCACATAAAACATGAATATAAAAGTCATTTTAATAGGTGAAATCAATTGGTCAGTCAGTAAAGTGTGCTCCATGAACCCCTGGGGCTCTGGAGCCATAGAGACCTGGAAATAATGAACTATAAATCAGTGGTGGCTGGTGGTAAACAAGACTGGGGACCACAAGACAATATAATTACAGTAGTTAGGAATCTGAAGAACCAACAAACTAAATTTCTAATGTTTTTGTCAGCTGTCAATGTCAGGGTGATGACATTATACAAAGCTTTCATTTTAATCCATAAGAACCCAGTGTGACATTTGTGGCAATTCCCAAATTATTTTTTCTCTATATTTAACCTTCCTTAAGTGGTTTATTACAATTTATTGTAATATTATCCTTTGTATTTTGTGTTTTTTCCAGTGAAAGTCAAGTATTTTCCAACATTTAATTTATTAATCATGTAGATTTCCATAAAAGCTCTGAGTAAAATTGAGGATTATTACACCAAAACTAGAAAAAAAAAAGAAAAAAAAAGAAAAGAAGAAGAAGCGACTTTTTCAACAAAATCTGTCATTAACTGAACATAAACCCAGTATCTCCATCCACTGTCAACAATCCAACTCTGGTGAGTCAATGCTGTAGAAGATGATAATATTTCCATGGTAACTATGGAGCCTCTGAACATCCAAATATGGATATGATATAGAATATGCAATGATCATGAAAAGATGAAGAACTGTATTTTACACCAATTATTATTGTATTGATAGGATTAAAGGTTCAAAAGTTAATAAATATTTTATACCAGTGGATGGTTGTGGATAGTCGTAGCTGTCCTTGTCATTATGGGTTAATATTTGGCCAAAATCTGCTTGAATTGTAGTGTTTTTGGTAAGGAAAATGCAAAAAAAAACCCAGACAAACAAACAAACAAAAAAACAAAAAGAGAAAAGCTAGATAACTCCAAGATCTAAATCCTGGTTTTTACCAAAAAGCTAAATGCTCATATTGACATGAATGAATGAATATATTTAGAAAGAAATTTAAAAACAACTTCAGTGCATGTTGAAATGAACTTCAGGACACAAATATTGTATCATAATTTAACCTTTTTTTCCAGTAACATTTTTATGATTATTAATATATTTAACAGTAAAACTCATCTATTCCAAATATTTGTAAGTGTGACCGACTACCACTGCTATCAATAATAAAAATGTTCTGTACCATTGTTCTGGGTAAAGGTTCAGTTAAAATCCACTGGTTACATCAACCGCCATGTTACTTGTGTGACGCAATTTGTCTCAGGCTACAGGCACATGGGTTAGTATTAGGCCCACCTGTGAACTGGGCACACATTCAACAGAATCTGAGTCACAACTGATTATTACAGCTGTCAGTCACTGTTTTTATAAGTTAAACTAAATGATCAAGAAGATTATGAGGCTTTATTACTACCGCATAATAACTTCTGCTGAACTTTTACCACTGATTTGACTGACTGACGAGGTTTGGCTTCATTATTTTCATACTAAAGAACTTATTCAAAGTGATATTCAGACAAGTCATGTAGAATATTTGCTCCTCTTCGGGTTATTTAAAGCTTTTGACATCAATTATTTGCAAGTATATATACTGTGAAGTTGAGTACAGGTGCAATTTATGTAGAATATTTTCTCCTCCAAGGCATCAAAAAATTGGGTTAACTCTTAAAGACTTTCCAGTGCAGTTATTTCTACATTTATTCTTTCTTTAGCGACTTATCAACATTCATTCTAATATTTTCCACTGCATGCATTTTGTATTTTTTTGTGTGTGTGTGTGAAAATGATGTTTTTTTTGTCAATTTAATTTAGTGATTACCGAGACATTCATAAAAGCGCAGAATAAATTCAGAGGTTGCTAACTCAAAAGAAAGAAAAAGTGGCTTTTCAGCTAAATAGATCATTAACTGAACATATAAACAAGTATTTACAAACACTGTCATTTGTCAAATTACATGGGCTTTAGTGGTGAATCAGTGTTGTAGAAGATAATGGTGTTTTTGTGTTCACTACAGAGCCACTGAACGTCCAAATGGGTCATATCTGATGACCATAAAATAAGAAAAAAAATGCATTTCACCTGAATTATTTGCATGTACAGTATGGGTATTGCTCTTGGTTACCGGTTGTTTAGTTTTGATTATTAAATATTTCTGGAATGAGACCAAGAAAGTAAACACAGGAGGAAGAACAACATCCTTTTCAACACTTCCTGATTTGATTCATTCTTCTCTTTTTTCTTTCCAGTTATGCCCATTATACGTATATTATGTGTTTTTAGTTCACACCCACATATGATTGGTATCTTCATAACTTAAATGGACTCTATAATCCGCTAAGTGAACCACATTTTACCTGCATACTTTCCATAAGTTTCACTGTGTCTCATCTTATGTAGGTGTAAATACAGTAAATAAGCTTCTGATTATCTGGTACATTCAGCCTAGCAGCCTAATGCAACTAACCTTCTTTTTCTGAGCTAAGCTCTGTTGTGCATTTACTTAGCACAGTGTTTACTGTCTGTCTTGACCTGTGGTGTGGGCGGAGAGACGCCCACAAGCCCCGAACAGGGATCAGGTCGAGGAACAGCCAACAGATTGTGAAGAATGTCACAGGGAAGTGGTGAGTGATTCCATGTCCACGTGAAAATCCATTAATCACAAATTCACCCTCATCAAAACAAGACGACAAAGACTGAACCCGGACACGCCTTTATGCCTTGTTTATTTCGTTTTAATGTCATGTTACTGTTTTCTAACTCTTATCTCTGTAATCTTTTTTTCAATCTTGTCATTTTTCTGTTGTCACACTTATCAGGTCTTTTTTTTTTTTTCTTGCTCTCAGTCACAGTATGAGTGGCTGTACTCTGGAGTGATGCCAGAACTAACAGCTTGGGTAAACCTGTTTTCAGAACAGGGTCCATAAGAGCTCAACTCCCCCGCTAGCTAACATGAGTGTGTGTGTGTGTGTGTGTGTGTGTGTATGGACTCACATGACTTAGTCCAGGACATGTTGTCATGACTCTATGAGGTCAATATGTACGTCCTCAGTTTGCCTTAAATAGGGCAGGTTCAACTGACCCAACAAACACAAATTTTTCCTTTTCTAGCATCAGGACTGGCTGCATACACATGCTGTATCAGTCAATTGGGTTACTGGTAATTGCTTCGGGGCATGCTCATTACCTACAAATATAGCAGCGTGGTGATAAGACAGCAGAAACAGCAGCGCATTTCTATATAGGATATAGGATATATTTCCCAGGGTACATTTATATGCAAAATCAATGAATGAAGAAATAAGGCCAATAATGAAAATGATAATCTTATAATTAAATTTGTATTATAGCTGAACTTTTTTGATAATTCAGTGTTGACACAGCACTGGACTATTTGACTTTAAATGTCAAACACCTTCTGCTGAATGAAAATGAAGTTTCTACTTTCGTCTCTTCAAAGAAGTGATTTATGGTTTATTATTTTAGATATAAATGAGTTGTTCTTTGACTATTCAGAAACAACCAAATGCTAATTTTTTTTTTTTTTTTCTCCCCCCGGACAACACACATCATCTTTGACATTTATTTGGACTCTGTTTCTTTCCCTGGTTCAATTTTAATCCCTTTTTTCTGGGTTTTAATCTCCACCACATGTGATAATTTACCTGATGGCATGTAGATTTATCAAATAATACTACAACAAAATGACACAATACAGGAATTTTTTGAATAATAATGGTGAAATTAAATGCTTATACAATGACTACAGTATTAGGCATTAGTTACATAAAGGGAAATTGCAATCTAATAATAACTACCTCATTCTGGGCAGTTAATATAAACGATAACCAGCTATGAATAACAACTAAATCTTCTATTCACTTCTCTGTATTCTATAGAGGAATGAATAGACAGATTCATTATTCCTGTTATCACTGAATATCAAACAGAAGATAACTTTTACTTTAATGTGCTTGAATATTGCACGTCTATGTCAACATGACACAAACAGTAGTAGCAAAGAAATGTAATGTTTTCGCTGTATTTTCAGCTTATTTTTTATCATCTTTGAAAGAGATTTCTGTGTTTCCAGCCAGAGATGAGTTTCAGACGAGGTTATTTTCCTCCTATTTAGTCAATATGAAAAAATGACACTTAAGTGTTGAAATGGTCAGAAGACATGTGCCTTGTGAAAAATGGGTCCAATATTTACTTCTGTGACTGCAGGATGAAAGAATCCATCATGATTTGGGCTCATGTTCACTTTTGCCTTTAGAGTGAACAGACTCGGGATCTGTCAGTAATCTCCTAAAAAGGAAGAGCAGCGGTGGAACCCATCTGACACAGATAGTGAACCCATTTACATGCACACTAAAACACCGATCATTATCCAATTTTTGGAGTTATCAGATTTTTCAAGTGATCATATAAACAGCATAATCTGATAATACTTTAGCAGAAAATAGCCATAATCTGATTATGAGAGATCGGGTTAACACAGCTGCATTCTCCCAATACTCTGATCTTTTCATGCATGTATACCCATTAATCAAATTTATTTTGTTGCACATGTAAAAAGAAAAATAAATAATAGAAAACCGAAGTCATGTAGTCCAACATAAACACAAGGCAATAATAGAAATAATAAATAAATAAACTCATAATATATAATGGGCATAACTAGAAAGAAAAGAGATGAATCAAATCAGGAAGTGTTGAAAAGGATGTTGTTCTTCCTCCTGTGTTTACTTTCTTGGCCTCATTCCAGAAATATTTAATAATCAAAAACTAGAAAAGCACT
>JAPSES010000109.1:854405-868004 GCA_029822895.1 Maxillicosta whitleyi | reverse complement strand
TAGAGAAATCTTCCGGACAAAGTTCAAGGCGGACGCGGCTTCGGAAACGACACAAACACATATAGCTCTGCACTTATATGTGGGAGCTAATAATGCATTACAAATCAATCTGGAGGTTCTTGTAACACTGAAGCATACGTGTCAAATCATATTTTTAGTCTTTGAATCATTTTATGATTATAATCCACTGATAATTTATTTGATCACTGTATTTATGCAATACAGAAACAAAGACATTTCTTAATTATTTTTTTCTTTTACTTCAGAAGCTTTCTATGACAGACTCTTCCAATAATTCACTGTTACATCGCCATCTCATTCCATTAATTTCCCTTATATCAGCTGCGACTGTTTTAAGGTGTTCCGTATCACAACACACTGCAATTCTAATAACATAAGAGGTTTATTTACATGACACTTTTTAAAACTGTTGTGGACCGTTAGCTGTGACTTTAGTTTATATTCATACTTTCTGATCATTTCATGTCATATCACCTCATGACTGATCTCTTACTTTATCGTCTATTGGTTTCAAACCACAGGAAGATCTGCGGTGTCAAACTCTACGGGAACATTTTTGTGACTGATACTGGGATGTGTAGCCTTATATGGTAATGTGTCACCGATTATGCTAATTTACAATCCCTGTGACCATTTCCTCCACGACACAGATGCTGTTCATTATGTCTATGTGGATCAGTTGGGTACATTTAGTACCTCACTCACAAGCGATCAACATGTGGAAAAAGTATAAGAAAGAGCTGAAAGAGGCTCGTTGTTTTTTTTTTTAATCTTTTCACAAAGTGCACTCACCCATCCTGAAGTCTATGTATCCTTCTCCTCCACTCATTACCAGCATAGACTTGGTTCCTTCCTGAGATGCGGCATCTGTCGCCTTGTCGCCTGCTGCCTCTCCTCCACAGGACGCAGATGGAACTGCGTGACCTGAAAGCACACAGACACCAAGTGTAAACAACAACACACATGTACACACCATTTCTCTAGTGAGGAATTACAGATTTTATTAATCAGCGGTACACTACATTTAATTAACATCACAGCTCTCTGGGCTCAGTAGCTACCTTTAGTGTCACAGAGGGTGCAGTATTTTACAGTGTTTCTGCATTTAATTGCACTTTTGAAGATAAAAAAAAAAGCACATAGGGCAAAATGTTGCAAAGTTAGATGCAATGTAGAAGAACCTGACATTTATTTGTGATTTCCCAAATGACTAATGCTGAATGTCAACATCCATACCACATGGGTGTATTATTGCACTGAGCACTATATGTGATTTTTCCAAGTCACATCTTATTTTACTAGTAAATACTAATATATAAAACTAAGATTTAAAGAAACAAAGATCAGGTATGTTTTATTTCTGTACCTGGGACAGCACTGAAAAACTTTACAGCATCCCGGTGACCATGGAAACAGAGCTGAGCGTGAGCCATGGAACAGTATGGAACAAAAGTCCCTGCCGTCACTTTGTCACTGGTGTCATCCCCGTAGACTCGAACGACACCTCCTGGCTGGTTTCCTGTTCCTTTGGTTGGCTTGTTGGCTGCTACAATTGAAATACAAAGAAATTATTCAGCTGTGTTGAGGTTTAAAACAGTCCCATGTTTGTCACGGTGATGATGAAATAAAGCGGAGAGATCATAAGAGGAACTCACTATCTGTCAGAGGGATGGAGATAATGACTCCGTTGCCTGTGCCGATCCAGAGCCGGTTACATGACACCATGAGAGCAGTGATTCTCACGAAGGAGAACCCCAGCTTCCCAGTACCTGAAATACAAAAAGAAACATATCAAATAGAAAGTCTGACTTGTGTAAAAAAAAAAAGCAGCAGTTATTCATTTGAAGCTGTATTTTGCACAGTGTGAAATGGCATAAAGCAGACTGACCCAGCATCTTGCTGACGTAAGGTTCGATGTCGACGTCCTGCAAGTGCTGGAAAGTGTGAGCGTGGAACAGCCTGAGAGTGGAGTCGAGCCTGATGGACACCCAGATGCCATCCCCGTCCCAGGCCAGCTGACGCACTTGACTGTCCTTACGAGGGTGGGCATCAAAGGACTTCTACATACAACAAAGAACAGCGGGCTTACAAATGTTTGCATTATATTTTGTAAAAATAGCCATATCAGGTTTGTACAGACAAGTGTATTAGATACTTTGAATTCATTACTGATTTTGGCCTGATTCAACAGACGTAGGCTATTGAGTCAGATCAGGAAGAGCAATTTTCTTTATTTTTCGAAGGTTTAGAGCAGGGGTCTCAAACATGCGGACCGCCAAAAGTTCCAATCTGACCCCTGGAATTAATTTGCAAAATGTGAAAATTCCAGAGTCAAGGCTGTTAGTTCAGGTTCCACATATAGACCAACATGATCTGAAGTAAAATAATAATATAATAACGTGCAAAAAATAATGACTCCATATTTTCTTCCTGGTTTGATGTGGAAAAAAATTGCATTACTCTATGCCTATAAATAATGCAAAAAATAACATTAAATTATGGGAATATTTACATTTACAAACTATCCTGTAACAATTAAATGTGAATAACCTGAATAAATAGGAACAACATGAAATACCTAAAGAGAATTCAGTTACTTTGTAGATCTGATCCATAATGCACAGGAATAATAATGTTAATTGTTAATATTGTTCAGTTTTTTCAAGTAATTCACATTTTCTTTGCTTGGATAGTTTATAAAAATAAGCACTTGCATAATTTAAGGTTGTTGTTTTTTTTGCACTAAAACAAAGACAAAATTTGGAGTTGTCATTATTTATAGGTTATTATGTTATTATTTGACTGGTCCGGCCCACTTGAGATCAAACTGGGCTGAATGTGGCCCCTGAAAGAGACCCCTGGTTTAGAGTGTAAAATTTAGGATGGTGCAACTGAACAATTTATATATAACATTTTATAATTTAATAAGTGTGTCACAATTACTATGTTTTTGTTACAGTACAACGAGTTGTATTTAGCCTCACCTCTATCTTCATGGCTTTGGGCTGCACCACATATATCTTGTTCCTGTAGCCACACCATACTTTGTCATGGACCACAGTCATACAGCGGATTGAATGGTGTTGTCGGCCCAGGTCCAACAGATGGTAGTTGGTCAGGTCCCACTGTCCATCTGAGAAAAAAAAAGACAGATGAGACACCCACTCCTGAATACAGCTGTGTATTGCTTGTGTGTCTTCAAATAGCAGGTTGTGGAGTTTGTGTCCACTCACCTATTCCTCTGTGGAAAATGGCTAAAGTTCCATCAGAAAGTCCAACTAGCACACGGCCTTTCACATGTCTGCAATACAGAAAATGCAGCATTTTGAGAAGAAGACATCACTCAAATGGTCAAATCATCTGGTTGCCTTGGGGGAAAAAAAAGCACCCAAAGTGGAAAAGCACCCATAAATCAATGTCAACTATAGTTTGGATGTACTCACACTATGCCCAGCACAGAGTCCTTCAGCTTTATAGAATGGAGACACTTCTTCCACTGAGCCACGGATGAGTGCACGTACACACTGTGGTCACAACAGACAGGTTAATAAATACCAGCAGATTTTTGAAACTTTGGGATATAGTCTGTCAGCCGAAGTGAAAACCTCACCATCCATTCTGAGCTCCGAGCCACATAGTGGGCAGAACACTGCTCATCTTCTGAGCCTCTTCTCTCATCAGGTCCTGCTCCTCTGCATTGGGGTTTGAACTGACACCATCTTTCAGCAGGTCGCTCTCCCTAGTAAGCAGAAAAAACAAAAAGACATATAATATTGAACACCAAGGCTGGATTGCGCCAAGAAAGTTTTTTTTTTTTTTTTTTAGAACAGAGAATTTATGTAGTATTGAATATTCCAAACAGCTAGAAAAAAACACAAAATCATGTACACACTTAAAACTATAAAAACCACAGATGAATTAAAGCTATGCATATACAGACTGTAACACTCACTGGATAAAATATAAAGCTCATTGTTCACACACATCTGTATCCATCAATTTTTCTTCTTCAAAACAAAAATTTGTAGCTGGTTGTGACAGTCAATCAAAATAACATGGGTGTCTTATAATCTTCACATGCTAACAGTGGAAATGCTACATACTGTATATCCCATTTAAACCCCATTATATCATAATTACATTGTACTTTACTCCTCAGTTTAGTTTTACTCTAAACCTTAAGAGGATTTCCCTTGTCTGTGCAAGCAGTGCTTTTTGTTGTCAGTTTGCTAATATGCATCACACACAAGCTCTGTACTTTGCACAACATCTCAGTTGAGTGCACATATAGAGCATGTGGGGGCAGAACTGATACAAGTTCAGTTTACTGCACTGCAATAACCATTTTAAAGGGATTTAATGGACAAATTAGTTCTACAGTGATTGGATGTACAGATAAATCTGACAGTTTTATTGAGCAAACTGAACACTAACTCCATAGTATTGTGTAATGGATCTGCTGATGATACCTCTGGGAGTAGTTGGCAGGAGTCTCTGCAGTCTGCTGGGCTCCCAGTGGATCAGTAAAAACGTGCTCTGTGTAGACGCCCCTCAGAGCTTCTCTTTGGTCTGCAAGTCCGGCGCTGGTCTCTGTTGCCTCTGTAGCCTCCTCTGCATGTCTGGAGTCTGTAAAAATAAAAAATACCTTTGAGTAAACCTACAAGGCATTGCTCTTTGCATTCTGCGTGTATTCTTTTTTAACTGTACTAGCTGAACAGAGTTCAGCAGAAAAGGGAGAAAGTTCTTAAAGTGTTGTATCATTAATGCAAACATCTCTCACCTGCTTCTCTATCCACCTTCACTGGAACAGCGGTCGATCCTTCCGCTGTGCAGCCCACCACAGTGATGCCTCCAAGCACATCGTCCCCACCTGCTGAGCTGCTATTGGCCACTGATGAGCTGTCATCCCCTGCTGGTCCCACTTCTGGGTTCAAAGAAACTTCCTCCCCAGCTGGATAGTCTGTCTCTCTTGCACCTACATATTAACATAAATATCAGAAGATGTATATAGAAATTTATATCATCATCATTACATTATGGAAAATCTTATTTTACAATTTTTACAAGCGTCACAGAGGACATGCTGATAAAAATATATTTTTTTTATTTCAATATTTTTGTAAAGATTAAAATAATATATTTTTAATAGGATGTGTTTGGCTTAATTGGTTGGGTAATCATTTGAAATGAGTTTAGTTTATTTTTTCAGTAGATGCTATATAACATTTGGGGACTTGCAGAGTACCTATTAAAATAGAAATATACTTGGCTCGTCACACCCATTATTGTGACTCTTATCGTCACAATATTCAACAAAGTTATGGCACTTCACAGATTTTCCTCTTATGTGCAGACTTAATGAATGAAATATATCACCTCAGAATTGTTGAAGTTCTTCTCTGTCACTGGGCCATTTTACACTATTTACCAACTCTGTGTATCTAATGCACATATTTCTAGACATACTCTCCATCTGGTTTTGCAGATGTCTGTATTTTGTTGCACTAAAATACACCAAGACGTGCACATATCCATACACTGACCTGGTACACTAGCAATGCAGAGGACATGCGAGTTACACACAAAGAAGCTCTCCAGGATGTTTCCAGGCTGGTTGGCGTCGATGACAACAGCTTTCGTGGTGGACTGAGTGCTGGTACAGATCCACACTAGAGACGACATCTCGTCCTGTTGTCGCAGTTCCTTCTGCTGATCCTACAAACACAAATAACATGGAAGCATTTGTCAACTGTTTTACACATGCATATGTTTAACAGTAATACGAATGAGAAAAGTAAATGGAGCTCATTAACGGAACCTTCAGCTCTTGATCCAGTTTGTCCAGGCTGCTCTGAGATCCAATTTTCTTTTTAGGACTCTCTGGTCCAGGCACGTCACTGTAAAACACACTGGCTCCTACTATGGAGCCTCCATCTCTGGTTTTACCTCCAGAGAGGTTTACACCAGCAGCACACCACAGCTGTAGATACACACAACCATGAGTCAAAAAGAACCCAGGGTTTCTGCAGTTTTTCAACAACGTTACGTTTTATTTAAAGACCGTTACAAATGGTATTTAATACAATGATCAACCTGAATTCCTATTCAGCCCATTCAAATCAATCGACACAATATTAACAAAATCTTCATACCTTCATAGAAGCATCTTTCTCATCCAGTGGTCGGAGGAAGACAGGAACAGGTAGATTCTTCATCTTACTCTCTGCCTGACCACCATTGGCCTGAAATGCCAAACAGCACCAGTATATTAGAGCTGGTTTCTGTTAGAACTCACACTGCAGAGCCTCAATCAAGAATAAGACCATTCTTTGGTAGTTGTATCAGACTGACTATACAGTAGGGATCCTGGTCTTACTTTGTACTTCTTGGGCAGACTCCAGCCATAAGCCTGAACTCTGCCATCCTCTTTCTGGACGTGAGCTTTGACCTGCTGATATTGAGCCCTCTTCTGTTCTCGCCTGGACACGACGTTATCAGCCGCCACTCTGTAAGACACAACCACAGTTCACTTAACAGGGGATCTTTATTATGACGGCTTTATTTTCAACAGAAGTAAAACTGAATAATGAACATGTTGTGTTGAGCTTTTATCTCCCTATATGACTTACTCCTCATTGAGGAAATCGAAGGCTTTGCTCTTGTCGCTGGGCAGCTGCTGCAGTGTGCTGCTCTTCTTCTTGACGGATGGCTGAATCTGAGAGGTGGGGGCGTTGTATTTGACATTCACTGGGGCCTCCACCGCCGGCTTCTTGGCTGCCCCGCCCGACGAGCTGAACAAACGGCTGAAACTGGAGGTGTAAGGGCGGGGAAGTGGGAAGGAAACGGGGGGAGGAAGAGCACACAGACAAAACGTATAGAGAGGGGTGGACAAAAAGCAGTAGCTCCAGCAGCAGAGGTAGGGTCCAACACTTAAGGGTTAAGTCCTTGAAAAATGCCCCTGGCCCATGCCAACACACCATGCCAGCTTTCATAAACAGAGGTATCCATCTAGCTTTGTCCTGTCTCTCAAACAGCAAAGAGATAGTATCAGAGAGCAGGAAGGTTAATTCTGTGCACTGACAAGGACGTTAGTCAACAACACGGAACAAAAAAGGCCTGCCCACAAAACATCATATTCCCCCAGAACCCTACAGCAAGTGCAGAAACAGATTATCATCCTACGTCTGATAGCTGACTTAGACCAGGTGTCTGTTTGAAATGACATACACCTGCTATTGCCATACTGATTAAAAGTGAAGGTGCAAGAAAATGTTGACACTCCCATATCAGTGTTATTATATTTTGCGATAGAGTAGATTCTTAAAAGCACTAATCATTTTTAATCAATTACCAGAGATTCATTTTGTGTTGTGTTTACACCACTGAATGCTAGATGGGAGTGTCTGGTGTTACAGGATGACACACAATATATCACCTATCTTACAGTATGACAGTATTTCCAGATGGTTACTAATACACATCTGAAATGGTATCTAGTATGTGACAAAAGCTGAAAATTTGTAGTTGCAGTGATTGGAAGAGCTTTTTTTTTTTTTTTTTCATTTTGCTCTCTATGAAAAATATGAAAAGGTTGTGATTATTGCTGAGGTATGTATGAAACATGCATGTTTCCATCTATAGATAACAAGTTGTAGGTTAGGGCTTCTCTGGTAATAACAGTGCATAATTTAAAATGCTATTGGGGGTACTGTTGTTCATCAAAAATTGCATATATTATGATAAATTCTGATGATAGAATGTACTAAAGAAGTAGGTGAGTATGCAATTCTGAACACACTATATCTGACCTGAACACAAACATTGCCTGCTGTTTTAAGATAAGTTACAAATCTAGAATCATATATTGTGTAAACAGACTACTCAGTTTCCCTCCCTCCCTCCTATCTCCATAGCAACCCTCCCAACACACCTCCTGCACACAGACATCACAACATCAGGCAAAATATAGAGGGACACACAAACAGGGCAGGAGATGCAATACATTTATCAGACAGAGTTTTCTTTTTACCTCCTGTGCAAATGTCCCAATACGTTTGCCAAAAACCTGCCCAATAAACTCCAAATCAAACCAAAGTCATTCTGGTCAAACTCAACAAAGGAGAGCCTGAACGCATGATAGAAGCTTGGTGTTCCCTCAAAAAAATAATTTTAGTTTGTCTGCAAAGCATTATGCCAAAGCTCCCTCAGCTCATCTCACAAGCTTCTGTCATGTTCTCAATAAACACCGTCAGATCTGAGATCAGAGTCGCTGTTCACTCGCTGGCTCTCCTCTGTTCAGAGTTTTGTCATCAAGGTGACAACATCAAAACCAGTCACAATAGCATGTCAGAGATTTACCTACATCCTGAAGGAAACACCAATACAACATGAAATACAAAAGAGAGTCAAATGAAAAACAAATACCAGCACTGGTAACAGAGCGGTTTCTTTTTGAACACTGAGGTGAGAAGTAAAGACAAGCTTACAACTGCCAGAGGCTGGACTTCTTCTTCTCTGGAAGAGCTGGGTTCTCCTTTGAAGCCCTGAGAAAGTAGAAAAATAAAGTTTTTAAACCAAATTAAATGCTTCAAAAACTTTACTGACCTTTATTTATGTTCAGCATTGGTTTATTCATGTGGTTGATTTTTGTGTTTAGAACAAAAGCCAAAAAAACAAAACAAACAAACAAACAAAAAAAAAACAACAGTAAGTAACTGTCAACTTATGTTTGATCTTCTGACATTGACTTCTGCTTCTTGTGTCTTACCGGATCATTTCTGTCCATCTCACAGCCTCCTGCAGCTCCATCAGCCTCTCCTTGTACTGGTTCCTCTCCATCAGGACTCTGGCCATCTCCACCCTGGTGAAGCGCTTCCTCTGTGCTGTGGGTACATCACTCTGCAGAAACAGTAAAATTCATCAAATTTATTTATACATTTACCAAAATAGGTATTGTGTTTAACAAATATAACCACTGGGATGCATTCTAGCACCTTATACATTTCTAATTTATTTCAAACTCACAAAACGGCAAACATTGAGGACTTACATCATCTTCATTTTCATTCTTGGTCTTCTGTTTGGACTCCTCTTTCTCTGTTCGAAGCCTTTGAAATAGAAAATGAATTGAAGGTTTTTATATCAGTGGTGGAGGAAGTGCCGAGATCTTTTACTTAAGTGGAGAAAAAAAACAACAGGGTTAAAACACTCCATTAAAAGAAAAAGTTTTGTATTTGAAGCTTTAAACATTTCCTTCATCAGGTCTTCTCTCTAACATTACATTTAATTTGGTGACATTACATCTCCTATATTAAACTGGCATTAATGTTGAATATTACTTAGAGGTACGGGACTAAAATGAAATTATCTATGGAATTAAATGAAATATACATCATTAAATCTGATGTGTATGCTCAATTATTGAGTTGCCTCCTAGAGAAAAATATTGAACTAGTAATTAATATTAATAATAACATTAGATTGTGATGAATTAATGTGTCCATTTTTAATGTTGCAGCTGGTAATGGTTATTTAATTACTGTTCACTGTTGAGTAGCTTAATCTATGCAAAATATACATCATAATTTGTTTTTAGTTAATTTTCATTTTATATGAATGAAAATCAAGTAATTTACTTTGTAGGTTACTTAGTCGTAGTAGTAGTAGTAGAGGTAGTGATACAATAGAAGTGCAGTAGAAAGTATGTAATGGAGTAGAAATAATGTGTAAAATGGCAGTAAATGATATACTCAAGTACATATCTGAGGTACATGTATTCAACTTAAATACTGTAGTTGAATATAAGTACTTTGTTACATTCTGTCTCGGTCTACATTTAGCCATGACTGTTATGTTCACATGTCGTATGAGGAGTCAAGAGCAGTTATGTTACAGAGCCAACAGAACAAAGATCTCACTTCTTGAGTTCTTCTTCTAGTTCTTTGTTCTTCTCCTCTAGTTTGGTCTTGGCCTGATTGATGGCGTTCAGCTCTCCCTGCAGAACCTCCTTCTCACAGCTCAGCTCATCCAACTGGGCGATCAGGTCATTTTTCACCACATTCAAAGCATTTCTGAAAGATGTGATACATATGTTAAACACAGGGTGGCAGCACCGCGATGTGAATAAATGATGCACAATGATGCAATTTCTCCTGTATTGATTTATCTTTTGCTTGAAAAGACTCCTGCATAAACTTACACTGAGGCCACAGGACCTTCAAAAATCTTTACATTTCCAATCCAAGAACATTTTTAGATGGTGGATCCAAAAATCTTAAACAGATGAGTAATATAACATCTTTAATTTAATATTTTTTAAAAAAATCATCTTTCACAAAAAACAAATTCCCTGTTGGGAAATAGTTCCTCAGCTGTTAAGTTCTACTGAAGTTAAACATCCAATTATTACACAGGTCATAACAACTTCTAAATGTGATTGATTTAACAATTAAACTAGTTTGTTTAGATTGTTCAATAATGAATATTCATTACATTAATAAATTATTCATTAGATACCAGCATCAACTGTTTATATCAATACATTGGAAAATCATCCGTCTTGTTTCTTGTATGATCAGTGCAAATTTCAACATAATCCACTGAAAAATAAAGCAGTTGGTGAAGCTTAAAATACACTAAAGATAAAAATTTAGCTGAGAAGACCAATCTGGTAGTGATAGGATTTAACAAGGTCCCAAGAACTTAACAGAATTTTCCACATTCTGTATCCATGACATGATCAGTGATCCGTCTCTGTTCTATGCATTCATTAGCGACTATAGATATAACGGTAACGAGTCTCGGAATATGATTAACAGTGGAGAAACATATTTCAAAAAGGTACAGAGACAGTTCAGACTATTTTGGGGTTTGGGTGAGAATTCAGACTATTTTTATGAAACATTATTTGTTGAAAAGAATAAATGAAAATAAAATATGAATAATCTGAATTGTAGACACATCTGTGACAACTGCCAATCTATAAATAACAGTTAATACATAATCATATATACAGTTATAGGCCTAGAACATCAAGGAAATTAGATGAAAACAGACAATGTTTGTTTACAGCTCTGAAAAAATGCACCTTTTAGTATTTAATGGTAGGTGTTTGAGTACAATTTGATGATTGTTTATTTTAGAAATAATTAATTAATTAGTGTCCTAAATCAAGATATATTTTTTCAGACCTCAGATATATGCAAAGAAACTATGTTAACTTTTAAACAACAAAATAGCAATGTTTTAATCCATGAAGAGCATAGAAACCGATATTTCATGGAATAACCTTTTGTGTCATTTGTAGTGCAATATTGCATGCAACTTTGATGGCATATGAACATCCATATTCCAGCATGGTCACATACATTTTCCATTTGCTATGTGTACATTTGTTCATCATTTTAAAAGAGTACTGACTTGGTCTCCAGCAGCTGGGCATTCTCCTGGATAAGATGTTCAACTTCCCGACCCATACCTGAAATCCACGATATGAATTCAGAATAAATGTTTCATCTCTTCAGGAGCTTCATGATTACTAGGACAAATCCAAATATATCAACACCAATGCTGGTTTTCTATAGGGATCTGACACACTGTTCTTAGTCTTACCTAGGAAGTTGTAGTCTGAGAGTCATGCAGAGGAAAGTACAGATCAGAAAGATGTGCAACTTCAAAAAACAGACTCATATCTGCAAGCTAAATAGTCACATGTGGACGCCTTCAGTCTAAAGTATCACTCCTCACAGCACACAGCACCTGTCTAAAGTATTCCACACAATAAGCAGCTGGTAAAGACGTCTAGGTGGAACTTATTGATACACACCAGAAAACTCATCTGTAATGATGACAAAGCCCGACAGCCACAGAGAGGAAGAATTCAGAGGATATAACAAAGGAAAAGGAATATTTGTAAAGGAGCAGATCATAAGAGACTGTTATGCGGTGGGAGTGAGGCTTCTTACCCAGCAGGTCGGCACCGTCATCCACATCTCCTATGAGGTCATTTCCTGCAGATGACAGCTCCTCAAACAAAGAGTCGGTGTTGCGGTTGAATGCCAGGTTCTCGATGCCGCCTTTAGTTGGTGTGCTGGATGGACAGATGACAAAAAAAAAAAGGAGATTATGGTGAAGTCAAGGAAGGCATTATACTTCAATGAGTTGATCACACCACAAGCCAAACTCATTGTGCTCCAACAGGTTTTTAATAAGTTGAATTGTTGCTGCTGTACCTTGTTCCTTTGCAGCCCTCCAGTTCCATGTCCAGCTCAGGGGTCGACTCTATGATGGCCTGCACTTCAGACTTCTCCAGGTTTTCTGGTCCAAGGCATCAGAGGGTAATGCAAGAAGCAGAAAATGACACTGGGATGATGACGAGGGAAGACTTCCACTGCACGCTTTCCAATAATCCTCAATTATTTACAAATCATTTCAGCATTCCCTTTCAATGGCCAACAGTATTTCTTCAACCCAGTAGTTTTCATACCAACACTGAGCAGACGGCATTGAGTCGGAGTTTTGTCTAGCACTTGAGCACCATAAAACCAATACATCTAATCAATGATAAAAAGATGTCAATATGAAGACATGCAGCATTTGAGTGTGTTAGCATGCTAATTAGCTAGCCAGTTTCAGATCAGGTTTTCCTTCCGGTAAAACATTTTCTTTTTTTAACAACAATTAATGAGATTTTTTTTTTTCATTGGATTTTTCTAGACACCCAAAGTGCTTTACATTATTGATCCGTTATTCTTTCACTCACATTCATGCCGTGGTGGTGGTAAACTATATTTGTAGCCACAGCTGCCATGGGGCAGACTGACTGAAGCGTGGCTGCCAATTAGCACCTACCGCCCCTTCGACCGCCTCCGAAAATTCATACAGCAGTGTGAGTGGAACTGGAGGCAAAGAGAGTGAAGTGTCTTACCCAAGGACACAACAAACTGACTAGGAGAGAGCAGGATTCAAACCGCCAACCTTTCGGTTATTGGATGACCAATACTTCATGACTTTTCCATAATTACTGGGTCTACACTCCAGCACCTACAGATCTAACCTTCAGTACTGACCTTCATCATTCAGTGACATAGATGAGTCCTGACTCTGTTGTCCTTCCTGTACGGCTGAAATGTTCTTATTGCTGTCCGGCTTTCCGCTCTGTGAGTCCAAATTGCTGTTGAGCCTGTCTGAAGCTTCTTGTTTTTGACGTTCTGAGGCTGCAGACTCCATGGTGACATCTGAGGTACCACCAGACAGACTGGACCTTGGACTCACACTGACCGAGGCTTCGTCATTTGGTGTGGTGGACTGAGAATTACCACTATATGTGGAAGTAGGGGTGTTTGAGTTCGAGGTACCGCTCTGAGAAGACATAGAGGTGTTGGATTTGGGTCCACCACTTTTTGAGATGCCTCCTTGGCTGATTGTTGTGCTGGACTTGGAGCCTCCATGGTTTACACCAGAGAGTTCATCCTTAAGGTGAAGGAAAAGCAGGAAAAGGGAAGAAAGGGACCAAACAACAAAAACAGAGTGATTATCATGAAGCCAATATTATTATTATTATTATTATTATTATTATTA
>JAPSES010000109.1:835137-850683 GCA_029822895.1 Maxillicosta whitleyi | reverse complement strand
TCAGCAATCATTTACGTTAGTGTGTCTTTAGCGCTCATAAGAAAATCCCTTTGCAGCTCATCTCGCAACATGAACACAACAGCAGCAACTCTCATCACAGTGTCTACTGTAGGATGAAAGACCTGTACAGTGTGAGGAGAACAATGGCTGCCATGGTGAAAAGAAAAGCAGCCAGCAGGCAGCAGTGTAAGCAGTAGTCCAAAACAATGGACACACCACCATACTGAGAGCAAAAGGTCACATGCCGGACACTGATGGTGACTACTGCGGCCTTTTGTTATCTAAACTGAACAATGAGCTCACCATCAGCTCTCTGAATACTGTTCACCTCCTAAAAAGAGATGTTTAAAATAAGAAGAAGAATCACAACTATCTTAAAAACAGCTTAAAATTAGGGTGGATTGATGCTAGAGACAACTGGCATCGTCAGTCCCCATAGGTCCCCATGTTAAAATGCCCAAATTTACAAGAGAAATATACAAGTTTGGAGACTGGTACAAATATTTTTTTTCTCTACAGGTAGGTCTGTAGTTAATTTCCTTCATCATGTTAACTGTAGGGTGAATGAAGTTCTATATTTTATATTTTACTCACTTATTAAAATGACATTAAAGTTTAAGCATTACAAAGGGTGTATCCAGTTTGACAGATGCGATGCTGTTAGGTCTCCTATGTGCACTTGGGATGAGTTGTCATTTCTGAGCTTTTGTTTACTGAATAAAATTAATTGTATTTTTCAGTAGCGCTCTACTGTAGATGTGATTAAAATATTTTTTTCTAAATAGTCACATACATTTTTTCTGAAGTTTAACACTGCTTTATAACAATACTCAGCCCTTTAGCATACTAGTTAGTTTTATTACCAAATGTTAGCATTAAATCATTATGGATTACACATCTATCAGGTATGTTGCTGAATTGGGGACAATTTGCTTATTAGTATATTTATACATTACAAGTAAAATTCAAGCAATACATTGTGCAGCACCGCTAAAAACACAGGTATTAGCTACGGTGTAGTCCTCCAGGTATGACTCCTCTCATCCTCCTCTCTCTGTTGACCTAGTTTCGAAGTGTAGCATCATTCAGTCGATCCACAGATCCCACATGGCAGAAAAAAACTCAACTACATGGCCACAAAGACAGATTACAGTGCAGTTAGTAGGGACAACAAATTAAGAGAACATATAAGTTGTACCTGGTGGGTCTGGGTAATGAGGGTAAAGAAGGCAGGGCAGGTAAACCGCCAGTAGACACGGAGTAGTGAACCAGCAGCAGCACAGACAGAGACACCAACACAGCAGAGTTGATGACCACCGCTCCCCCGACAAAGCCAAAAACAAACAGCAGCATACACCCGGGGCTCATGGCCCCCCCAGATCATGGCCCAGTGCCTCACCGGGGACCAGGAGTGGGCTAGGTGGCAGTCACTGAAGCCCCAAATTCACCTTGATTGACCAGATCTCTGTAAGTGCAGGTACAGCAGGGCAAAGACGCAGTATCCGTGCAGCTGTAGAGTGGTGTGAAGCTGACAGAATGGTCTGTCTGACGCATTCACAACAACAGTAATCCTAGTGGCTTCAGCTGCGATGACTGTCCACAGAGAAAAGGCAGAGGAAGGGAGGCGACGGCAGCAGCTTCGTCCCTCCACCCTCCTCCTCCTGCAGGTGACTCGCTTTGCCTTCCTCCTTCAGTCTTCCTGTACTCTGAGATGCGACACGGCTTCTGCTGTGCGGTCTAGAACACTCTGACGCTCCCCCTCTCACTCTGTTAGAACCCACCACCCCTCCCTCTCTGCCTCTCAATCTCCCTCTCGCTTTTGGGTGCTGAGGCAGCTCGTTCCATGTGCCTCTTCTCAGCCTGCTGCTTATTGGCTGCAAAACTAGAAAAGTGTGTGCGACGTTGGCAGTGTGTCTGCATTAAGTAATGCGACAGGGAGGGATGGGGGAAATGGGGAGCTGCACTCACACAATCTAGTACAACAAAAACACCGAAGAATATGGAAATAGCCCTGTGGAACTAAACCTAAGACTCTAACAATAAAGCAGTTACCTCTACGGTTTGACATTGTAGAAACTCACACAAGTGACTAAAATTCAAACCAATGTAAATTATGAGCATATATTACAGTATATATTTAATTGGGCTAGAACTGATTAAGTGACAAAACACTAAATATATAGATAAATCTAGTTTTTAATGACAACTCACATGGCCAAGCTGTCTAAACTGCCTGCAACACAGATGCATTTACACTTTAATATGAGTGAAACCAAAATATTCTCTGAAAATGCCAGACTACTGAATGACTCGAATAAATATGAGACACTTTGAATTTGCAGTACAGGACTACAGCAGCATTATCTGCATATCATAAAAGTTTCAATTTAGTGCAAACTGGTGCGTAATTTCATGATGAAAATTGTGCTTTTTTTTTTTTAGGTCTGCCACCCAAGCATCAGTTACAATGATCTGTTGTCATACAGGGATGTAATGAGCATAATCTCCCTTTCTAAGTCTCTGTATTTAGAAGAATACAGTATTACAAACTTCCAAAAAAAAGGTCAGCTTTTATGTTCTGTCGGCTTTTACAGGCATTGGTCAGTATTTGGTGTGACCTCTGTTCTCATGACAAAAAAAAAAAAAAAAACAGCTCAAACATAAAGAATAATAAATCAACAGGAAATATCTGACGTGTTAAATTAAACCTGGCAAGATTAGTGCAGATAATAAACAGATAGTAAATATATTTCCAAAAGTGAGATATCACTCCATTTATCCCCTGAAGTCCTTGTTTTTAAATGCTGTTCTCATACTTCAAATATATTTTAGTTGTTCTATCTTACAGACTGAGAAAGTACACTTCAGACACCCATGTAGACTTTTGCACAGTAATATAGCATACCTAATGACATTTTAATTGGATATACTATATTTTTTTATTTAACAAGCATATAATCCCATGAAAATAATAACGGCTGTGTTTATTTTAACTTACAATAAGCTGTTTATATCAACACCAGAGGTTAATATCATCCCTCATCACTAGATGTCACCAAATTCTATATAAAACTTCCATAACATCAAAAATTTCCCCCTGGGATTAATAAAGTATTCTGATACATTTCATGGCTCAGTGAAGACTTAAAAACATGTGATCAAAGAGAGCACGACACCAAAACACTCAACAATCATTGATGTCAAACAAATGTTATGTATACAAGAACTTACTGAATATAGGTAGAGTAAGTGCAACGACAGTGGTAATTCGTGTTCATAATAAGTGTGGGGTTTGCCGACCCACTCATAATCTGCTCTACAAATGAGCAACAGAGCACAAAGCTCATCATCCCGTCGAAGGAGATTATTCTGAACAAGCCAAACTACTGGCTTGATTCACACAGCATCCTCAATCTGTCCCAAAGCATCTGACTTTGTGTCCTAACTGATGTCCGTCTCATGATAAATAGCACTGTTGTCTTATTTTTCTGCTGCAGTTTTCCAGGTTGTATTCTTTCACTGCATTGACTTATTTTGCTGAGACAGCTTCCCTGACCTACTTCTTCCTCCTGACTCTAAGGAAGGTACAGAAGCGTGGGAGGAAGAGCTCAGAAGCTTGGAAACTCACATTATGTCCACCCGCACAAGTCCTCATATCTTTTTCTGACTGGTGACGGTTGACAATAAACACGAGTTGATGGTGAAACGGTTTGTAATGTACCAGGAAATCTGTATGCTTAAGGAACTTCTAATTCCAAAATGACAGCGTTGGATTTAAAGTCAAGGTGGCTGTGATGTACCGTGAGGTGAACTCAATGTTTCAGTGTCTCACCGTGTTCTGGCTGATGAGCTTGTGCCTGTATCTGCCGGCTCTGCCATCGCCGCTGCATGCTGGTGTTTGGTCCGCTCCAGGTGTTCCATGTAGTTGTGTATCATCTAACAATACAGAAATGTCATGACAAATTACTTGAATCCATTTTTTCATCTTTGATATTATTTTACAGTCTATTTTTTGTGTTATTGTCCAGGGTCCAGACCCAGCTGTGACTGTCAGACTTGAAAAGAATGAGTTCAGCAGTGTAGGTGACAGCTTTTATTAGACTCTGTATGCCTCCATTCATCATTATTCAGATTAGTAGTGGGCTGAGCGGTTTGTTTGGACACAAGGGCATCTGTTAGTGATGCATAATAGATAACGGATAAGAGGCAGACCCAAGGCTTGGTGCAAAACTGAATTCATGTTTTAATCATCTACAGCTTGGCTGTTCTATCCATTTTTGTTTCTGTCACAACCACTCGTTTTGCTTTCTCCAATCCAAATATAGACCTCTTTACATCACAATGTCTGAAGAGCTTTTCTATGTGTCAACAGGTGATTTTTGTCTTTCAATATTAAAAGACTGTGAATGTGACTCTTAGTCTCTGGCTTTTGCATCATGGAAAAGGCTCAATGTTTGTTCAAAAAATTTTTTAAAAAAGTGGGGGAATATGGTTTAAAGAAGACATTTCTGGGCCCAATTAACCTATTCTTTAACATTTTTACTTTGATAACAAACCTAATATTGAGTTTGCAAGTATGAACAGATTCCTAAAAGCGTGGGAAATCCATAGTGCTAATCAAATACTTTGCAAAATTACAAAATGCAGAATGCAGGCAGAATATCAAAACTTAAACTGGGTTTAATGTTATTATTCTGTGGAAAAGCTGTGCATTGTGTTTTGTTGGTTAGTTGTTAATACTAAGCAGACAGATTAAAAGCCTTATTTAGAAACAAAATAAGCTATGATAAATACATATTATTGAAGATTATTATTTTATTATTGGCGTCATAAATGAGTATTATACAACTATTAAAACTTTATGTAACTACTTTTTCCTTCAATTACCTTTTAAATACAGCTTACTAACCATACAGAGATTCCAGCTGTTGTAAAGTTATCGGGTGAATATATGTAATTTTACATAATGTGTTTTCAGTTATTTTGGAGTCACTTCGATCTTAAATGTTTTTGAAGATGCTTGAATATAGAAAGAAAAATAAATTGCATATTTCCACTCCTCACATTTTCTAAATGCATTATTATTCTTCAGGCTGAATGAGAAAGTTTCACATCCACCAGTTTTATGGTCCCTGCTGAATGCTATTTCACACCAGCTTACCTCAGTGTGTCTCTGATGAAGTGCATTATACTCCTTCTTGAGCTCTGCCTCCCTCTCCTCGAATCTGCTGACTGGAAGAGAAAGAAACATTAAGAAACAATGTGACTAATCAATCCAGTGGATTCTAAAAAAACAGACAGAAATAAGATTTGTCTAAAATCTTTCAGTTAACTATTAAACGAAATCATGTAACAGTGTCCAGTGAGAAATGCACATTTTGTTCAGCTGTGAGGAATGAGGTGTGCCTACAGAGTTGCAATAATATCTTATTGCCAGAAGAGGGCCCCCACGAACCAAGAAAATATATTTTCTTGGAAGATCATCTAATCAGAGACATCCATGAAAACCAAACAATCAAAATAATCTATAACATTGCAATCAAAAGCATCTATAAAATGACAACAATGAAAACTCACTCAAACCCCATCATCAAATTTAACCAACATCAGAGAAATTTAAGAAAATTATCAACACAAACTGTGTAGGGGAGTCTAACTTCAATAAGGTCACTGATTTACGCTCATCTGAAGGAGTACATTTTTGTTTGTGATTATAAGCATCAGTTAACAGAAAACATGAGGGAGTATCACAGTGTCTAGTAAAAACCAGTAAAGCTTAAAAGGTTACAAACAATCATTAGACCTACTGTATTTAAGGAGAGTCATCAATCTAAGTCAAATCCACGTTATGGTGATTCCATGTTTATGGCCTCTTGCTGTTAACCCACACCTACTGTATGTGAGTAATGAACAGTAACAGTTCACAACTGCAGCACAAAATGATGTAAACTGTTATTCAGTGGGAGTATGAGAGCACTGAGAGGGAAGTGAGCTAAAAGACTGGGGCAGAAATAGACCAGGTCAGATAGGTAGGTCTGTAGGTCTGTAGATGTAGAGGAAGTGAGGCCCCTACTTGGAAAAACCTGCCACTCACACTGGTATGTACAAAAGTACCCAAGTACAAAAAATGGATCTTGGATTTTAGCGGCATCTCCTAAACAAATGAGTGTTTGGGTGCGGCCACACTGAATCATTACTACACAAACAGAAATTTGTTTGGGAGCGTTGCTGTCCCCGTCATAGCGTCTGACATCATTTGTACATTTCCTGCCCTGGACTCTTCCACAATGTACTAATGACAAGTTTATTTGCCTCCTTCAGCCTTCCCAGTCATCTCAATTTTTATCACCAAAAAAAAAAAAAAAACACAAATTGGGCAGCTGCGGCTCAGTTGGTAGAGCAGGTTGTCCAATGGCCAAAGGGTTGGCGGTTCAAGTCCTGGCTCCCACTGTCCACATGTCGAAGTGCCCCTGAGCTAGACACTGAACCGTAAATTGTGCCCAGTAGGGTCTGGCATGGTACATTAGCATAGTAGCCATCTACTGGTGTGTGTGTGTGTGTGTGTGTGTGTGTGTGTGTGAGGCTTTGTAAAGCACTTTGAGCACCAAGGTGTAGATATAGCGCTATATAAGTGCAGTCCATTTACCATGTACAAAATTGCACAGAACATTACATTACCACTTATCCCTGCATTTCAGAAAACTGTAATACGTTGTTTACATGGCTATCATTTATGACGCTATCAATACCCTGATTAAGATTAGTTTTATCGATTTATATATTTATAGATTAAGAAGAGTTTTATCTAATTTTCCACATCCGTCTCCTTTCATTCCTTTGAACACTTTCCTGAAAATGGCAGCTTTCCAATATTTGCACAACACCTGCTGACCTGCTGATATCCTTTTTCATAATGTTTAAAAGCAGGTGTTCCTACTTTCTAACAGAAATGTGGACTTTCCTTAGGAGTATACATCTCTACCAGACTGGATCGTTATTTCTTCCTCAGTCGTCTGTAAACTGGGGCTGTGTGCTACAAACGGTGGTGATAATTAATTAATTAATAATCCAATTCAGAAAATTCAAATGAAAAATGCTGTTTATATGAGCTCTGTCAAATATAGGTTATTGCATTATTCAGTGTAATATTGGAGTGAATGTAAAAGTACACAGTGCAGATAAAGTATGAGGAGATTTATTGGATGAGACACTGTGTTTCTGTTTCAATCACAGCTTGGTTACACTACTATCAATTCTGTCCATAAACACAATTAAAGACAAATGAAATTCAAGAAATGAAAGCAACAGAAAAAGGGAAGTTTCCCATCCAAGGAAATAACAACTAATTATCTGTGAAGTTTCAAATTTTCCCTTGAAAGGAAAATGCTCTATATTTCAGTTCTGTGGTGGAAGAACAGATGGTCACACACTGTCAACAGCACAGTCATGCACACATCATGAGGGTTTCTTCTGATGCCTCCCACACTGCTCTGGGTGCAATTTTAAGACAACAATATCCTTTACATTTCAAAGGTAATGTGCCTTAAACAGCATGTTGATTTTTTGGAATTCCTTTCTAAATTGAAATGGATCAAGCTAAATCTAAAAAGCCACTGGATTAGGACAATCTGAAAGTTTTCCTGTGACTTTCTGAACCTGTTTACATCTATTAAGGGTAAAAAAAAATAACTCTTTCTATTCCTCCTCTTCTATTATAGCTCATTTAGTTAATTTGGCAAGTAAACATGCATAGTATGTTACTAAGGGTATTTTTAAGTCAGATAGATGAGTTCATCTCCCCTCAGGCACAACAGGGTAACAACCAGTCACAAGACCTGCAAACTGTCAATGCTGCTCACAGGACATCACTGCCCTGTGTGTGTGTGTGTGTGTGTGTGTGTGTTTTACACTGCCAATAACAGAGCCAATATATTGACCACTGACTACTATATGTGACATGCATAGGCAGTGTTTTTTTCTAAGAGACTTACTCTGATCTGCATAGTTTTTCGTCTTTAGCTCTAACTGACGTGTGTGTGACTCCAATGTCACCAGCCGACCCTGAAGGTCCTTCTTCTCACCCTCTTGGGAGTCCTCAAAGACGATGTACCTCTGCAAATAAACAGAAAAGAGTGCAAAGGTTTTGTTAGGCTGTGTTCATGCCGACAAAACATATAAAGCCCAGTAGAACTGGATAATATGAAAATATGAAAAATATAACTGAAGACAAAACTTAAGTCCATTACACTCTCTTTACTAAAACTATATTTTTGTTGAGGAAGAAATCTCTTGAAAAGGAATAAGCTTAGTTTAGTGGTTTTGTTATTTCAAAATCTTCATACAGCTTTACTATATTGTTCCAAGAAGATAGGAGTATCTAGTATCTAGATAAATATCCACAGAAAATCCAAAACTGGAAACAAAAAAAGGTTATGAAAAGGATAAGTGCATTCAGTGCACTTGAAAGTGTCCAGCATGTAAGATATATTTTAACATGAATTATTTTTACCTGAAAATATGATTTCTTATACTACGAGCCATTTACATCTACTCAGGGATGGGGACTCGAGAGCTCACCATATTTGTACAAAAGTTTGAAATGAACTTATCTACCTGTTTTATTTCATATTACTATCCATTTATTTATTCAGTCAGCATAAAGATGAATTCCCGTCAGCAACTGAACAAACATGAGCCAAGGTTACTAACTCTGTAACTAGAAAAGTCCAAGATAGATACATTAGGTTGCAAATAGTTGGATTCAGCCAACAGAGATTACACAGGGAACATTTAATAATAACATTTATTAGTAGATAGATGTCCTTTTCTCCTCCTGCCTGAGAGAGAATGGCAGTTTTTATCTACATACATTTTTGTTTACTAGCCTTGTAAAATAATTAGCAGCAGATATTGATCCTGTCCAAACTGACCAAGTGATTAAAACAGTCTTCCACTGTAATTATCACAGCACTGAACCTGAAAGTACACTCCCAATAAGAACTTGTTTACAACGGCAATGCAACACAGAAACGTCACATCTGCACGTGAGCACTCAGTTGGCGAAACCCAATGTGGCATCTGGTTAGCCGAATCACCTTACAGCCACCGCCATATATTACATCACACCTGCCGAGTGAGGTGTGCTGTAATGGAGATGTTGTGTTGACCAACTAGCACTGTTGGGTGTGTTTGATAAGGATCTGCCCATACTAAAGGTACTGCCTCCAGTAGAAAACGGCGTACAGCGTCTGTCTTCTATCCATTGTGACAGTCATTTAACCTCTCTGCACAACAGGTGCCCAGCGCTGGCTTCCTCACCACACACCAACGGCCACAGCACAGCCTTTGTGTACATCCCCACCCAACGCACAGAAACACAAGTTAGTAACAGCTGATAACACAGTCAAGGTTGTTTCTTCAATCATCACAGTAGCATCTGTGACTAACCTCAGTCGTCCTCTCAAGGGATCCATGACTAAAACCTCAGAGGATTTTCTTTTACGTCAGGAAAAACTGTTTCTTTTGTGGTCTTTTCTTTTCAGTGGTCAGTTTCATCAACAGGGGCAACACTCGACACAGAGAACAGGATAAAACTCAAACCACTAACCAACCATGTTGCCCAAATCTAATATTTTTTAATACTAATTCAAACCCTCATCCCATAGGAGGTAAATTCTAATTGACTGAAAAATAGATTAAATACAAATTTAATGAGCTCTGACAAGAACGTGTCTCAATAAAATAGTCTGAGTGATATTAACATGAGCTAAAACACTGCATCAGCTGAGATATATGAATAAATAAATAACGAGGTGTGAGACTGGTCAGGTCATATTACTCACAGATATTTTAATTCGATGTTCAATACTGTTGCTGCCTCAGGGGGAACAAAAGAACAATGTCTGTACAGGATTTAATAAGATGAACATAAAAAAAGATGCTATGTGATGTCAGACATCAATGACCACATTCTGCATCATTTATTAGTTACAGAAACCACAAGACAGGTTATGTCAGTCTCAGGTCCAGATCAAGTGACAAACATCATGTCTCAAAGCTTTGGGTCCGTTAATAACAGCAGCATGTCTCAGAGATTTTCACAGCTGAAAGATATGGGGGGGGGGGGGGTCATGGTCAGGTGGAGCAAAGACTCCAAAGCAGCTCCAGGTCAAACATCAGACACACATTACGTTGATAATCACCACTGGGACACTGTTTACCCACAACAAACTGCACTGGGTGGAAGAGATTTACAGTTGTGTCTTAATCATCAGGTTTGTTGGAATGAGTTTCTCCACTGGACAGCTCATATTTTATCATTAATGTCAGAAAGACAGCATTATTATTTTTGGGCAACATATAGTGTGATATCTGCAGATTCTCATCCCAGTACTAGTCATGTCATATCCAAAGAACACCGCATTATGTAAGTTTACATAATACATTTACCTTTTAAATTCAACAACCAAATACACTATACAGTATCATCACATTGCACACATGGAACTTAATGGAAAAAAAAAAAAAAAAGTCGATGCAATTGAAAGCCTGATCAGTAATGGCTTTTTTCTAGAAAAAAGGCTGAAATGAATAATTTGATAACCACATAAAAAAATAAATCTGTTGTTGCAGGATGTAGGTAAAAAGGTCAAGTCTGATTCATGAATAAAATAAATCGAATTATCCAAGTTTGTGTTGCCTTCCAGTTGCTTTACAGCGTCAGGTGTCTGATGACGGGTGAGGCGTTTGCAGTGCCTCTAAACATTTAGTCTTGTGATGTGGGAGCGTGTTGTGGACTGGAGGCTCTGTGGTGGACCCCTCAGCCCCTAAGCGAGGGGTGGATATCATCTGCACAAAGATGACGATCACCTGAGTTTCCTGTTACAAGTAGCCTCTTCTTTTTGCAAACGTCACTGTGAGAACAGGACACAAAGGTGAAACTATTGGGTCTGCCAAAGGTGGTTCTCCCAAGATTCTGCTAAAAAAAAATTAAGCCTGTTTTTTAATATTTGTTTTTGAAAAGACAATTCAGTCATTGATGGGCTGCCTCTGGGCTTTAAATATTTCAGCATAATGCACTGGACTTTGCTTCAGTTATCTCTGAATGTCCTCTTTATCGAATGGCATCTAACAAATACCAAGGGGTACATGAATTAATTGCAAAATGTAGGTTGGTCTGTATGTGAAACTGTCCTAATGCGGCCTCAATGGGCAGCAGGAGCAGTGGGGGATGAGAGACTTATGGAGGGCCCAGTGGGGTCTGGAGAGCTTAAGGAGCATCTAAAGAATGGAACCAGTTTCCAACAAATCTACTAAGAGCATTAACCCATACATGGGCTAGATTTGAGGTGGGGGGGTTCTGGGAGAGGGGCTGTCACTGGTGGTTCCCATGATCTGCAAATGCCCACAATTACAATGCAAAAACAGCCTTGACATACAGTATTTTTCTTCAGTGCACACTAGTTGATTATGACAGATATACCAGTGAACATGATAAAAAACCAGAACACTATAAGGACGACCCAGGCCACAAGATGGAAACCGTCACCTATCCTAAAGACTATTATACTGAATAATAGAAGTGGTTTGACTGTACAGGACTGGATTTGTTTGTTTTGTTTCAGCCAGTCTTTTATTGGTATTTTGATCATAGTACAAGTCAGATTAAGCAGAGCTATGGCATGATTTACATTCACATTACAACATATTTGTGAGCTTGTAAAATAAGTTGCAAATAGCTGAATGACACAAAATTCTCCTCACATGGTGAAGCCAGCTTTCACAGAAAATGAGCTTCACTAAGATCTAAAACATTTCAATGTTCCTAAGCCTAGATAAAATTCTAGAGGTGCTCAATCTCACAGGAGGTTTGAGCACACCTTAGAACACTTACATTACTATTTACACCAGAAGCAAAAACTTGCTCAGTGCTCAGATCAATGGGAAAAATTACTTATTCCTTTAAAAAAAAAAAAAAAAAAAGATTTTGATTTTAGCTTCTATCGTCAGAAAAATACCACAAACAGATAGGCCTGGTAAAAGTGCATACCCCATATATTCAATATTACAAGCTTCTGTCAGTTTTATTTGTTGCTGTAATTCACACTACTCCCTTGGTCCAATGTTGATGTTAAGTGTATTCATGATCGAATTACAGGAAGCTTTATGTTACGCATTAATTGCCCATATTCATATTGCAATGACAACAAAAATGTTTACTGAACAGATTTATAGAACATTTCTTACAAGAGTTAGTATTATGTTCTATCCACCTTTGTGAAAACAGTTGGATATAAAATGACAGAAACATCATATTATATATTAAATGTTAACATTTGAATGGAGCTATATTAATGAGGTTATCTCACTGTGCCTTCATTTAATGTTATGAGTATTTTATGGCAATTTAGTGACAGTAAAATCAGCACTAGCAACGATAGCCTATATCTTGAGGCGATTCATTTCTAATGTTAGACGAACCACATTTCATTGATGATCTATTGAAATTAACACCATAGGTTTAGTAATGAGCCCAAAGAAAAGAGCATATTTGAAGTTAAGTATAGTTTGAAGTAAAATGAAAATGGTGAGCATAACTTATGAACTGTAAGCTTATACTACCAACAACTAATTCAATAAAGTCATTTAATCACCAACGCGACTTTTAGGATGGTAACAGCCTTAGGACAACAGATGCTGAATCCCCCCCCCCTCCCCCCTCTTTCTAAGTTCATCAGAACGACTCCTAACATACTTCTCTCCCACCCTGATGCTCATCATATGATCCTGGAAGGAGTGTTGTGCATATGACAGCGCTCCAGAGAATGACTGTTCCAGCGCTTTGACAGTCTTCCCCCTACACTGCATGTATAATACTCCCTTTGTCCCCGAGTGCAAACGCACACAGACACAAGTGGCTGCAACACAAGTGTGCGCGCAGGCACACACACACAGGCTTCTGCTGTACTGGTAGTCAATTCATAGTGAAATCAACTAGTTTTAGCTGGTCATAGTTTGACTGTGGCTTGCTTTTACTGCAAGAGTGACCACATCCTAATAAGCAAAATATGTAAAAAAAATAAAATAAAATAAAAAATGTTTGTGTAGGACTTACTACAATGCTGAGAGGCAATACATTGCAGTGGTTCCTACTGATTCAAAAAACTATTATCTTACTGAAAAAGTAATAATAAACCAAAGGTCACAATATGCTCATCTGCCAATCTGATCATACATTGTTATAAATGATAAAACATCAAGCAAAAAACACTGGTACATTTTGACTCATTACTTTTGGATTACATTACTTAACATTTTTCATCTTTTCAGCTGAAAATAGAAAATAACTCGTATTGCGCTTATTTAAGGTTTTTACAAGGTTAAATCTAAAACAAACTGGAAACAAATAAACAACTTGCAAAAAATATGAGCAAAATTAAGAAATTAAGCACTAAATTAACAATATGTTGTCTAGAAGACAAGAAAAGTCTGCTACATGTTGGTGTAAAATGTTTTCACTATTACTCATAATCATTAACAGTATCACACTCTTTAAAGAATGCACTTAAAATCTGTATTATATTTCAATGAAAGCTTGACTTCAATCACAGCAAACTTATATGTGCCTTTAAAAAATGGAATAACAGTAGTGACTGCTGTGCAGTTTCTCATACTGTGGAACACCCCACTACAACACATGTGATGAGCACAGAACTACTGACTGCTGCAGTGGCCTCTATTACAATGACCCGTTCACTAATATGGGTGATTATCATTAAGCAGTTGGCATTATATGACTGTGCTATGTGGTCTTTAGGTCAGCAGACGACCCTGCTGGACAAAAGAACTGAGGGAAGTGCTGTTTTTCCCCGAGAATTTCCTGCCTTGCCTTTTCCTCCGCTGTGCTGTGTTCAGAGGAGCCGTCCCTCTGGGCCTACAGCAGCCAGGAGCAGTGTTTGGCCTGTACACTGTGTTTGTTTGGCAAGATTAATCTGCTGCTTTGCTTCTGGAGTGACTTGTTACCCAAATGAGCTGCTTAGTAACTGAGTCTGCGCCATGCTACTCATTTGGCAGAAAACTGTTGATTGCGTGTTGCGAGCCATTTAAGCAGTCAACGTGTATTAGGAGTGTTACTGTTAACGCATGAAATGCATCTTAGTCACAGCGATCCAAGTAACCAGGGAATGATGAATGAGGCAGACGAAGGATGTGTGTCTTCATACATGAATGCAGAAGAGTCCCGTCTCTATGGAACCAGCAAAAGTTATTTTAGGAAGTGAACTTCATAATAAATAAAAAGTTCCACGTTGACTATATACCTTTTGAATCACTCACTAGTTTTGAGCTACATGACCGTATATACGTAGTGGTGATGGAAAAGTGTGTACTGTTTTTCTGTTGCAAGATTTCATGTGGTTTTTTGTGACTGTGGGATTTGGTGCAATTTTGTCCCAACTACCTCCATGAGGTAAAGTGATTTGGACGGCAGGACTACTTAGTGGCTAGAACCACTAAATCATGGTGTCATTTTCAATGAAGCTATAGTTACACAGTTGCCAGACATTTGCAATCTCTGTTATTCTGTCAGCGCCATTGTTCTTATTTACTATCTGGTATTGTTGTTTTGTTTTTATTCTCTTACAAAACATTAGTTTGTCTGTTTGACATCAATACATATAAAAGCAGAAGATAATCAATATGTGATGAAATTCTGCAAGATATTTTTAACCATTTTATAGTTAACCTTATAATATCATTTAGCCATATCCCAAACTCTCTTCTTCAACACTTCCTACAAACTGGACAAGCTAATTAGATTCATGTCATTTAGCAAAGGGAATTAGTTTCCTGTGGTTATATATATCTACGCGAAACAATTAAGCAATTATATGTATTAAGACAAAGAAAGAAGAATTTAACAGAGGGTATTTAGCATAATTTTCTTGGAAGGGAAGTTGTCACTGTATTGTGTATGATTCCAGTAAGAAATATATTGTCATCACTAATTTTTTTTTTTTTTTTTTACAGAGGATTATGGTATTGAGTGATTAATAGTGGAAAATGTGGTTTTGCAAATGATTCTGAGGCCACAGTCAAGTTGATTATTAACTTTAATTGATTATGTTTGTCCCAATTATAATATGAATTGTTGAGTTCTAACCAAAATATATCAAGAGATCAATTGATGATCATTTGAGCCAAACAGATATACCATAATCACAAACAGCCTGAAAACATAAAGCATTCAACCATGGTTATTGCTGGTAAGAAGATATAACAATGTAGACAGAGACTGTGTTTGTATGCGGCTACATAATACTGAATTTGTCTCTAGTGTGTAAGTAAGTAATATATTCCAGTAATGATTCATCATAAATAAATAAATAATTAAAAACAGAACTACAATCACAAACACACATTGATTGTTAAAGATTCAGGAACCAAAATAATAAGGGGGAAAAAACAGCAGAATCTAAAAACGCACACCTTGATCAGATCCAGGTTGCATCTGACAGACTCATCAGCCATCAGTATTTCAGTATTCAC
>JAPSES010000109.1:811037-835037 GCA_029822895.1 Maxillicosta whitleyi | reverse complement strand
AAATTATTCAGTCCAAAAACACAGACACGAAGTAGATCCAAAAGCCTCTTGTCCACTCAGATCAACTGAATAACAATATTCAAAAAACAATAGCAGGCTTAAATTATGGGTAAGTACCTGTCACCATCTACTAACCTGCTAAACTCAGTTTACATCAATGAAATAGACCTAAAGTAACCATCACTTAAGTATCCACACTTGCTCATCACCACAGAAGGCAACACTTTAACAACTACTTGGTAGCATAAGGAAACGTGTTTAGCACTTGGCTGGGACTATGCTACAGGACTACATACTTAGGAGTTCTACAAAAACTTCATGTAGCTCTGAGGTATAAAACTAGTAACTATATTATACATTTGTTTCATGCAAATCAGATGTTTCCTGATGTCACAGTCAAAAATAGGAATATTAGAGTTCATCATCCGCTATCAACACATTTTCAGGTAGATTTTAACCAAACTAGTTGTCATATCAAAACTTGTGACAACTACTTCAGTGAAAATCTCTGGTCATTAAACTCATCCTGATACAGCCACCATTTCCTCCAGCCATAAATACCACATCCTGGACCACGATTGTCTTGTAAACAGCTGTACACGTGAGTGAACCTCTGAACCTATGCTACAGGGAGGATGTCAGGTCAAAGAGCAAGACCCGTGACATCATCATAGCATGGCAAAAAGGAAGTAATCACACCAACAGGACAGTGATGCTGGCGCCTGTGGTTCAATGAGGGATGAGCTTTCCAGAGGATGAGGCATTTCACATCATAGTGTGAGGAAATTGGACTAATGTAAGCTCATAGCATACCCACAGAAACGCCCACGAGCATCCAAAAAAACTTTAGCAACATGTTGTAACATGACATTAGCAGTTAACACACTGCTTAGTGACCTGTTAGACCTGTAACTCAACATCTGTCCGTTAAACCATTTGTGAACAACTACAGTTGTGGAAATAAATATTAGACCACCATTGCTTTCATCAATGTCTTGGTTATTTTTGATGCCTGGTACAACTAAAGGTACATTTGTTTGGACAAATATAATGATAACAACCAAAATAGTTCATAATAATTTAATTTCATAGCCGATATCTATCAATTTTCCATGTTTTCTTGATAAAAACCAAAATCACTTCAGTTCTTACATCAATAGCTATAGCATTGTACTGCCAAAAATGGCACTTTTAGATATTCCATGTTTTCTTTTCTGTCTGTTCACTGTATCACATGATACACACAGGAGTGCACAACCATTGTTTTTTTAATGTCTTTTGATGGTCTAATAATTTTTTGTTTTCATTTTAAAGACTGTATTACATTTGGATTTTCTACTTTCAAAAGTTTCAGTCTAATTAATACAGGTCAAAGAGATTAACTAAGCAAGGGCTGGAAAAATAATAAGACAGATTAAGTGTACAACCACGGTAAGTCGTACCTCAGGGCTGGCAGAGATGCTTGGGAGTGGTGGGTGCTTGTGTGCATAAAACCCTAACATGAGGACCAAGGAGCTTATGGTGAGTAAGGCTTCATGTTTCACCTCTCCATGAGTCCAGAATTGTTGTTTTAATAGGATAGCACTGCCATTTTCCACCATATAAGCAGCACATAACTAAGGTTGATTGATCTGATGATTTTACAATGTGGACATCTTAAATTGTAATGTGATCTGCTTTTAGGGGAATCATACAGATGGCATTATCCCCCCCCAAAAAAAAACAAAACAAATGAAAGCAGTGTTTCTACAGATTTCTTTCTCTCCCTGTGCAAATTCACACACAAATTCATGGCCACTAAGATATATTTCGCAAGTTCTACAGATGGAAGACGATGTCCGGATAATTGACTTGTAGCTGAAATACCAAGACAAACTGCACCAAGGCTTTTAATGTGATGTAAGCAAGCCACAACAGCTGAGCTATATGGACAAAACTATAATCATCATAACAGTTTTCATCTGTCTATATAATTACTACAGTAAACGTCATTGTTTATTTTTCTCAAATTGAAGTTCCGCTATGTTCAGACTGACTTTTTTGCCCATATGTGACCTGTATCTGACAGTTTGAACAGCACAAATCAAATTTTTTCAAATCCGACCCAGGCCACCTTCACTTATGTTCCTAAATCTGATGATGATGATGATTTCTTTCGGCTTTTCCCTTTCGGGGTCGCCACAGTGAATCACCTTCGCATGTTGGTTTTGGCAGAGGTTTTTACGTCGGATGCCCTTCCTGACACAACTGGGCGTGGAACCGGCACAATGAGACTTGCGCGTCTTGTGGTTATTGGGATGTATAGCGCAAAGAACCTTTCCCAAGGGATCACCTGGGTCTCAAACCGGCCATCTTCCGCACCAAAGTCAGTGGCGTTAACCAAGACCCAGTTGCTGTGTTCCTAAATCGGATACGCATCTGATATTTTGGAATGCGACTTCAGTCTGGATGGCCAGGTTGCATTTATCTGAAATGTGACAAACATCTGCATCTCAGGGGGAGGAGTGGTTGGAGCTTGGTCACGTATTACGTTAGGACCTTTTTTGCGTCTGTGGGTCACGTCAGGGTTAAATTTAATTCATACTCAAAACTAATAGAATTTATTAATTTAATGTGTAATATGAACGAGCACACAAAAAAAGCATATTTCACCAAAAATCCAAATTGCGCATTAAGACCTGCTGTCTGAACATAGCCATAGTGAACATTTAAGAGACAAGACATGATTATTTGTATTTTTTTTCCTTTTCTTTTCTTCATGGCCAGAACATAACACACACTTAAAACATTTCAGAAATGTGGAGCTTTCAAAATATCACATCAATTCTAGAATTTGTACATTTGTAATTAGAAAAAACTTCAATGAAAATGAAGAAGATATTATTTCAACAATCATGGCTGGTAATCTCCAATCCAACTTAAATAAAGCATTATCATTATGATGATCTTTAATATTATTTTATATCCTCACCCTACTCATTAGCAGAGCAATTTTAATGGTAACAAGGACCAATGATTTCAATAGTTTCCCCTTGAGATTCACATGGTTTTCTGATTCAACATTGTCTGTACACTCCCTCACAGTCACAGGTAAAATCCAACTCTTTGGGAAATAAGGTAGTTCAAACTTTCCCCCTCCATTTATAATGATTTTAAGTGACTAGAATAGCTCTGTAATTACTGTACTTTTGCAAAGCACATTGCATTATGGGGTGTTTGTAACAGTAACACTCCAAGAATCCAGCTAGTCCACTGCAAGCTGCAGAAGGTTGTGTAACTTAATGTTTTTGTTACCACTGAATAAATACTGTCATGATTTTTCAGACGGCAAAGAAGAGAGGTTTTGTGTTTTCATGAGAAGTGTAAAATATTTGCTTGGTGAGACGAATTAGACTAATTGCAGCTGCTGCCGCAAACATGTTCAGGCAGGAAAAAAAATAGATGAATGAAGAGATTTATTTTGAGTGTCCTATCATCTAAATATTGCATAAACATCCTAATGTATGCAAAAATGCGGATGTTTCAATTGAGTAACATTCACAACAAGAACAACAGAAAACACACTACTTAATTTAGGAAAATTTGAGAAAAAAAGTGTAATGGTTTGGATTACAGGGTTTGTACACATATTTCAAGGTCAAATTCAAGCACTTTTAAGGGTCATTTTGGCCTTATCACTGAGGTCAAATACTCATCTATATGTAGGTTATGCATACACTCGTGATTATTTTTTTTTACTTGTTATTACAATGATGTACATTGTATTATGCTATAAATACTTAAAATTATGTTTGATGATAGCAAAAAGTTTAGAAATTAAAAAGGAAAAAAAAATCGAAGTCATTTGGTGCGAGTGTGTCTGAAGAACGCTGAGACAAAGATTACGATAAATAATGTACCTGGACTCAACCTGAGAACACCCGCTAATTTTATTTTTTGTCATAAGCGTTTATTTTTCTAAATGCATCACCTCTCTGTAAGTAGCTTTGGCTTCCCATCTAGCTTGGCAGAGATAATATTCAAATAAATAAATCACATCTCAGAGTTATTGCTTCATGCACTTTCAACTTACATTTAAGCACTTTCCACATTTTGAAAACACAATATTGAAATTCAAGCACTTTCAGGGATTTCAAGCACCCGTAGAACTCTGTTAATAGCCATGTATGTTTAACAAACGGTGAGAAAAATTATGATCTGGATTACACATGTGCTTTCACCACAAATATGTTTACATGGACGGGACTAAATAATGAAATTATTATTATTATTATTATTATTATTATTTAAATATTGTTAATAACTATCCACACCTGGGGTTTTCATGCTTTGGCGGGTCAAATCATGTGAGGCCCATTGTGATATGACTGAACGGAGAATGTTAAAAAGAAAGGTAAGAAAAAATATACACTAATAGCTTAAGATCACTTACTTTGCAACACTGATATGCTGACACAGATACAAATTTTTCATATTTCTAATGTTTAGTTTTATTTTGGAGAATCTATTCTGTTTATTTATTTTAGGAAGCCTAACACATGAAGGATATAGGTAGAAAATAGGCATTGTGAGTTTGATTCCCCAGCGTGAGCGAGGCTTCTAAAACCTTACCTCATATCTAATAATACCTACTGAAAGGAGTGACAATGTACCAGTTGTGTGTACAGGAGCACAGCTGAATTTGTGACTTAACTGGTGATACAAAACACACAGCACTGTGCTTTCATCTTCACTGAACCTTCTCCACCAGGGACATAGCACAAGCTCAGTATCTCAGGTCTCAAGGTGAGGAAAATATGTGATGTTGCAATAGTGCAAACTTGTGATAACGCATAAAACTACAGGTGCCTGTCAAATGCAAACAGGTTGGACTGTAGTGGAGCCAGTAAGTCACTAAATTATATAGTGTAATCAGATCATGTATGACCACATTCTTTAGTCAAGTTGAATATGACTGATTGTAACATCTGTAGAGTAGCCAAGGAACTGTTAGATATATGAATCACAGAAAAATATATATTTTTTTTAATATTAAAAGGAACTATAGGGGAGCACATTAACCTTCATAACACAGTAGATGATCTGTCATCTATAGTGTCAACATGAACTTCGCGCAGTAAGCTTCAACCTGCAAGTTAAATAATATTTGTGCCAATATGTGACCATTTGAAGTCTAATATATATATATATTTAAAATAAAGCACTAATTATAAATAGGATGGCAAGAGTATTTTACTAGTATTCAATTTAACAGCTTACTTTTAAAAAGGGGGTATGTTATAAGGTTTATTAAATTGTTAATAAAGTGATTAATGGGTTCCCAAAGTATGCCGAATTAAAGAAAGGTTTGGACATGTTCTGTAAAGCCCAAACTCAGGTTAATAACACTGTAGTTGGATGTGATACACATCTGAACAGTGAAGTGACAGATTTTCCAATCGGGTTCCGCACGCACTCCTCTATCCGAGCAGAGTATCCAAACACGGGTCAAATATGGGTTAGAAAGTAATTTGATTGTAGTGTGAGAAAACCTACTTCTTCTGCGTGTTTTCTAAGTGCCTTTTCTCGCTCGTATTGGGTAACCAGTTGCTCGTTGTCTTCCTTGAGCAGTTCTAGTTCCACTTCGTGCTCCTGGTTGACAGCAAACACCGAGTCCAAGTTCTCCAACACGGCGACGACCAGGGGCATCAGCTCTTTCACCACGTCCTCGTCGTATTTCTCGATAAGCCGTTCAAACTCGCGGTATATTGAACTGGCTAGACCCGAGACCCGCTCGGACATCATAGCGGAGTTGCCCGAGTCGTCCTGATACAGGACTACTTCGTCCAGCTCCATTTTCTTGCCTCCACTTGCACTTCTTTCCCAGCTAACGTTAATGAGCTAGCTGCAAGCTTCAGCTGGCCAGAGGCGGTCCGCCCTGGTACTTTCAACGTAACAAAACTTTCTAAAACATAGTTCTTATACTGAGAACGACAAAGGCTGTGTACTTCTTTGAAATGCCTGTGTTCCTCAGTACTCTGGACGGATGACTTGCAACGCTCGCTAGCCTGATTGCTAGCAGTACTGAAAAGTCTTAACTTGGCTCCGCTGATTAGTTTCCCTGTCCAACAGATGAGCTCCTGCTGCTGCCTTCACAGACGGTTGGAAACACGGGCATCCACTTGAAAAGCCAAAGGGCAAAAGGTGTAGGATTCCAAAAACAATGAGTGCTGTGCTATGAAGCCTTTACTTTAAGTTTGTGGCAACTCCGCACTTAAATAATAGCTAATACAAGCATAAACGCTGTGCAAAAATTACTTAACGTGTCTGCCGTGCTGTTTTTATTGGAATACTAAGTGACGTACGAGGGGCGGAGAATTTATTAAAGAAATAAGAAAGATGAGGGATGTGAAAGTGTGATTGATTTCAATGGACTCTGCCCCCTTAATGAAGTTTGATTTACACTATTATTATTACACTATTACAATATTATTTCACCAGTCGCGGCTTTGACGGTGATTTTCTCGTGTTAAGAAAGATTGTGCAAAGAGCTTCACAACTATCACTTTTAATTTACGGAATACATATTATACAACTACCAGGAGAGTTTATTCAGCTGGAATTTTGAAATCAGACTCTACGACATGTACGCGAAGATGCCTGGTGTTGTGACGGACGGCCGCGGTGACGTCACAATCTAAATAGAGCCGGGAGGGATGGATAGAAAGGAAGTAAATCCGCACTTATCTATTTATTGGTTAAAGATAAATAAAAAAAATAAATAAATAAAAAAACCGATTATTGACCTTACCACTATCTAATCACAAGTTTGAAAAGAAGTATCTTATACTCTTGTTGGGCCTTAAAATCTTTATATTGTTACACTTAGTCCCTGTTTAGTTTTCTGCCTTTTCAACAGGTTACTTATGGGGGGGAAAAAATCAAGTGTTTCACAAATGCTTTTATTTGCATCAAGGAGGCCAATACAATCCACTGTAGGGAGAGAAATGATTATGCAGGCATCAGTAGATTCAAACTGTAATGTATATTTCCTGAAAAAAAAAAAAAAGACAGCAAGTAAACAAGTTCCCATAAAATGTCTAGGTACAATCTTTTTTATCTCTTACATCAACCATTTTTTGTCATGCACTATTCAAACTGCATCAAGGGAAATGCAGAACTTACTGTAAATACAATGCTTCCATGTCTGTTTTCTGTTTAAACAATTCTGCTGACTTGTTTTTTCTGTAATGCATAGGCACTGTTCACCCTGATGTTGCGAGACATGAACACAAAACAGACCAGTTACTATGCAATGAACACATCACAATCCACACTGTGAGGTAGAGGCTCATTCCTGTCCTCACACCCTGGATCACGGGGGGGAAGACTTAGGACACATTCGGTGACCTTCTACCCACGAAACAGCACTCACACAGACATTAAATGTAAAACACTGACTTTACAGGTAAACTGCAGCACTGTCAAATATTGTACACAATGCACATTCTGTAATCATGGCATGGAGTTACTCAAAATGCTATATGCAAATAATTACTTAAATTAAATGATTCAAAGTGCAATTTAACAAAAAAAAAAAAGTCTTTGTGCTCCAATGTGTTTCCCTCCAACGAGTCAGGTTCATTCAGGAAAGTTAATCTCATTTCATGATTACAATCAAGTTTCCAAATGTTTTTGATGGGATTTTAAGATGAAGCCTGTAGCCAGCATGTATATATGAACAAATAAGCTGGGATCACGGGTTTGAGTATGTCACATGGCTTACGCACAAGCAAGAAGTGGGCTTATGATGGAACCAGGGAGCACAAACATACGGTAAGTAAAAAGTTTCTGTTGTACATATCAGATGATATTGTGCTGGTTGTTGGATAAAGACGAGGGGCAGAGCAAAAAGGGCCTGTCATTGGTGAGGCTACAGAGCGCTTTGAGCACAGCATCAGGCATGTGATCTGCAAGCATCCGGGGGCTGATCAGAACACTCCTGAACGCCATTTCACTGGACCACTCTGCTCGGTATCTGACCTGGGAAAAACAGGATCTGAGGAAAACAAACAAAAAAGAAAAACAATTAAAAGGTTGATACAACTTTTGGAAAAATGAGAGAGTACGACTGCAGCTTCGAGGTTAACGCTTTTAACATCAATATCTTGGCTTTCTGGAGCAAGAAATGACCATATTTGTGCAAGAGCAAGAAATTACCATATTTGTGCAAGAGTGTGGAGCTGGGAAGAGCAAAGAGTGAACTTGCTAAGCTAATGCTAGCAACTTTAACTTGTTTAGAAAAGCAAGCACACCAAAAATTTTGTTAAATGCTGCCAAATACTTTCAACACGTACAGTTGTGTTTGATAAGAGTAAATTCAGCTGTACATGACGTATAATACAAGACGGAATTAATGCTAACATTAGTCGGTCTACTGAAGTTCTGCTAATAAGATTGGTATTATAATTACATACCATTAAATTTCATGAAAGATATAAACAAAATACTTTGATGATCTTGCACGAAGTACTCGATTTTTCCCAAACCAAAGGGCAGACAACATGGTGATATCTAAAATGCAGTGTTGCACATTGCATAGTAAAGAGGGCATCTAATAATAGCTAAGTTTAGTTCTATACAAGTATAGCTACACTCACAGATGGCATGTAGTGATGATTTTAAGTGAAGTATATTTATTCATTCACACTATTCACCTTGTTATCACAACAGGAAATACAGTTTGTCTATTTTACTTATCCTGATCGATGCAGCGCCGAGCGTTAGTGATTACTATAAGCATTTAGTGCATTAATCTGCCAGTAAATGTTATCACTGCACAGTCTGTTCACATGTCCTACTCGTTTATTAAATCCACGGTCACACAATGTAGCTGGCAATGAAGTTATGAGAAGTTTAATAGTCTGCTGGAGTCATAAGTGTGTTTTTTTTTTTTTTAATACAAAGTAGAGCTCTGCCAAAAAAAAAAAAACGTATTCAATAAAGCTTTGAAAATCCGACTCAGCCGCCTAGCAAGTTGTCAAGGAAACCACACTGTTGACTTAAACGTGTTCTATTAGTCCTAAAATGTGAAATGTGGAGGGATAATTTGGAAAAGGGACCACCAGTGCACTGACTAGAGGATCCAAATAAAGTGAATGACAGCATAATGATACTTGGGGGAAAAAAAACACCAAGTTAGTATTTCTGGAAAGAACTGGACTTTTTTTAATTTGGAACCCAGAATCAGTAAATATTAGTGTAACAGCACTTTGCATTCATATTGGCTTCCCACAGGTTTCTGCAAGTTAAATTTAAGACCTTTTTAAGACTATTTAGAACAGAATTGAATGCCTATTTCACAACCATATTGGCAACATTTGTGATTCTTAGAATTTAGGAAAATATATTTAGTTACACCAGTGGAGATTGAATATTACATACATACTGTACAAAGAACTGAATATTCTGTGATCATTTCTCACCAGGGACTGCAAAGTTAGTGATAATTGGTTCCTAATTTTAATATAAATGGTCAGGTGGACAGGTGGACCTGAGCAGACTAATGTTACTTTCTTTCTTCAGACATTTAACAAGCACATTTAAATACAATACAGTGAATAAGTTCACGGCCAACATAACATAAGACCTACAACTTCAAATTAAATACCTTTTAAAGACTTTTTAAGGTATTAAATGCAGATTTGTAAATTCAAGACTTTTAAGACTTCCCAGCAGGAACCCTGTTTTTAAGTCATGATTCTTGCCTCTTGAAAAAAACTTATTATAGATGTTACAGCGACATTTTAGAAATTACAAACAGACCTCCGTGATGGACCATCCTCTGTGATGTGAAGGATGCGTCCAGGCAAGAAGAGAGGTAAGTGGGCAGCCGTGTGGGCAGGTGAGTCATCTGATGCCAGGCTCTGATACGACGACGAGTGGCGAATCATTAGTGACTCCTCCCCCAGGAGCGGCTGGCTCAGCTCCTCTTCTCTCCTGTTGTCCATCTCAGTAGGAAAGTCATCTGGGTCTCCCCCGAAGAGCTCGTACCAGCATCCCTGCAGCAGGATGCGGTACTGCAACGCAACATTAAAAATCATTATAAGGTTTTTCCCCTGCCATCTCCATTCCTGGTTCTCTACCCATCTATACTTCCTTGTTTACCTTAGATTTATTGCAGTTTGAAACAATTTTAAGTATTCGTCTCTTTAGATCCTCCATGTTAGGAATGCTTAACCTGCGGAAAAAGACAGAAAATAAGAAAAAAGATATAGTTAAAATAACTATGAGCACGAAGACAGAAAAATGTAGCTGAGTGAGTTGGACTTATTTTCTCCCTGTATGTGCCTATAATAACAGGGCAGAGCCAAAAATAGAGTCTGCATCACTCCAGGAGGCTATAATAGTCTCTACACCTCACCACAGCACATTCACAGTTGCATTTGCTTTCAAAAAACAACCAACCACTGTCATACTAATGTAAAAAACATTACTGTAAGTCTCCTAGAGAGTACAAAGAAATGAATTAAATGTAAAAACTCATCATAATAAATGTTCAACCTTACCTTGGAACGAGATCTTTTCCCAAAACAACAGAGACAACAAAGTCCTTGGAATAATCAGCTAAGGCTTTACTGTACATTGAGAAAGACAAAACAGAGAACTCACTCACACTCAACCCACAAACACAACCTTATGATACTTGACAACATGGTTCTAATACATTTATATACTATGCGGTATTTTAAAGATTTCCTCAAAAATATAGTACATTATGGTTCACATTTAGTTTCTATATTTAGCATTTGAATCTATTAATTCAATTGTCATTTTTAACCATAATATAGTTCTTAGAAATAGAAGAATTTTACCTACATATATATGCAATTGTCAAACTGTAACACATGGACTTATTGGCTCAGTAGCATTTTACATTAACTGGATTACTTTTATTTCAGGGCCAAGAGCAAAACAGGTAATTACACTTGTAACTACTGACATTTACCAATCTTAATGCAGATGTTAAGTACAAATTTAAGGTACACATGTGATCTTTTTCTCCAATATGCGTCAGAGGCAAATTTTTCAGGAAGAAGGATGACTTGCTTCTTCATGGATTGGGCTTAAAGATCTTGTCATTCTTGTACTAAAAATCCCTCTATATTTGTTGGAAGATGTATTGTCAAGTCCTGGTTGTAGAATATGATATATTTATGTGCATTAAAGTATCAACAAAGCATAAAATAATTCAAAATATGTCTACAGTAGTTAAATAGTTAGTAGTTAAAAACGCAACACCAAAGGAGCATTTTACTGTCTAATACTTTGATTGCTGTATTTTAATTTGACTTTTCATATTTTCATACTAATTTGCTGATAAAACCTAAACATTTTATCCTATAAATAAAGTTTTGAATGCAGATGTTTTGCAGTCAATTATTATCAGTGTGAACTATTATACACAAGGAAAGTTCATATAAAGTTGTAATATAATATAAACATCTCCTGATACTACAGCATGACTTCCTTACCTCAGGAGGCCCCCTGGTGGAGAGAATGAGTAGCACTGCAGGGTGGGGAAGGAATTGCGCAAGAGAATTGCCAGCAGTGAAGCAGTGCCTGCACCCAGACTGTGCCCAGTGATGACCAGTTTGTACTCCTGTGCACACAACAACATATAGAGTATAAATAACTTGCATTAAAGATCAAAAAATATGCTTGGATTTATGTGTTGATTATGTTTCTACAGAGGACCAACAGCTCATTCAACATTTTTTGGTTTCTGTTGTTGAGATTATCCTTTAACATTCTATTGCATCCCAATATAGACATTCTATAATGACTTTTTATGATCTATAGGGAACAGCAGTCCGACTATTACGAATACTCAACCAACATGAATGAGAAAGACTTAGCCTGGATATATCTCATCCAGTGGAGTCTCATTTCTATTAGAACCAACCAACCAAAAAACATTTGTTCCCATGGCAGTAAGTCAATTAAACAAGCTGCTGTGGCCATTGATACGTGGATCTGGGAATGTGATATAAGGTACACGGATATGAAGGGGGTGTGCATTACATGTTCTTTTCTATACCACAAATTGTGTCTTTATACTTTAGCTTCATGAACACTAATATATTCCAGACATTGCAAAGAACATCTATCTGTTTTGTAATTCCTGAGAAGGACATTGAATAGCCAGGGGGACTGGTAAAACCTCTAGATAGATACGAGAGTTGTCAAAACTTCGTCTAACAACAGCCTGCATCATGTAACAGTAGTACAAATGGCATGAAAATGGGGAATTCTTAACTACAAAATAGATGTCAAAAGATACAACGAGAGAATCACCTTTAACTTGGAATCAGTGTGAAATTATAAGTGAATTGTTTCGTTCCCGGAAATGGTCATGTGATAGCAAAACAATGAATCAGCAAAGGACCCAAGACCCTGCCAAGCGGATGACCTTGTATAAGTATCATTGTTTCTGTCTGTCCACACTATAATGCACTCTTGGCGTTTATAAACTAAAACGGAGTCAGCAGCTTTTCCAAATGTCTCTATTTTAAGGATCCTGACTGGAATTATGTGGATGCGAAGTCTAAATACATTAGACTCAGAATCCATGCTATTGAGTGCATTGTTTGAAGTTTAAAGTGAAACATAAATGGACTCTAATAGATTTGCAAATCTCACCCATAAAAAACATAAAAATCCATATAGATTTAACTGATATCTGTACATTAATGAAGCAAATTCTCAGATTATTTATATACAGTATATTCTTACCGGTGCAATGGAGAAAGCCTGGTTCAGGATGCCGTCGTTTACCAGCTTCTTGTAAATATAACCTGCAGCCTGACACATTCCCTGCAAGAGCCAGACACCCAAGCATCAGTCTACATCAACCTGCTATACGTGTCTATAAGACAGGTGCAAGGTGGATATTTACCTTATGCGCATAGCAGGCTCCAGACACTCCTTCTATGGGGAGATTTTCACATTCAGCCGACAGATCTGTGAGGACATCCTGCAGGAAACACAAAGAGAACTTTCTTAGCCAGAGATTCTGCCGTATTGCTGTCACGTTAGTTTGTACTTCAGCAACAGATGGTAACCACAGCATAGGGGTAGTGGGACGTGTAAAACTGTCAGTGGAAATACAAACATAGCATTAACTTTGAGAACAATATCATGGGGTGAATTGAGTGTTGAGGTGATTTTTTTTTTTTTTTTTTTTGCTGTGCAGTGGATTTGTACGAGCATAGCAAGATAAACTGAAAAGACACAGCATGCACAAAGAGTGAAAAAGGTCAAAGGTCAAATGTGAAGTACAATAAGATAACCCTTCTGTTATCTGGTTCCATGTGCCGTCGAGTGTCACTACACAAGTCAGCTCACTTTCACTTCCCACTACGAGTTACTTTTCTATACAAAGAGACGTTTGAATATGTTGGACAAGGGTTACATGAGACCAGCTGGGTTCTATATTTATCAGCGTCTGTCATCATTCTATCGGTTAACATCTATGCAAACAGGGAAGTGATTCTGAAAGCTAAGAGAGCAAACAAGAGGTTAGGCAATGACATTGCAAACAGATGGCAGCTTCCATAACTTAACCTCATCATTTTATATTCAGATAAATAAACTTATCACATTCAATTTGATGAATAGCATGGAAAGACATCTAAACACATTTTTTAAACATACTCAGTAAATGAGCAGGTTATTACTTATATTTGATTACTTTTCTTCCTTTATTTAGAGACTTGGTGCAATAATTTTGTATTATGTGCAGTCTTGACCTCTCGCTATTTTCAACCATTTGGCTCGTCATGAAATGGTAAATACCTCAAAGAGGACTCAGGATTACTTAGCGGCTAGATCTTTACATCAGACAAGAATGGGACAACATTGGTCTCCCTGGTGGTTGTGTTTTCTACATTCTATTGTGAATGAAACAGGTTTATGGCATTTTTTAATCCTTGCATTCAGTTTTTATTTTCATTTTACATAACAGCTAAACTTTTTTTTTTACTTTTGGCTTTATTAACAGACAAATAGAGAACACTTTTCATAACAAGACAGACCTATAATACCACTCTATCCATGCTATGACATAATTCTTGCATATAGGGTTTCTGCTTGTTTCATTAAGTGAAATTTAACTCCACTGTGAATCCAACTTTCAGACTGTATCATACCCGACTTTCTAGTGCTCCCCCCCAAAAAATATTGGATAATGGCTAACTTCTTCACAGTGGAGATGATGTTTACAGTGTTTTCATATTTTTCCTGAAGCCACATATTCCTGTTATTTGTTTCAGATGCAGCTTGAATCAAATTCAATACTATCAACAGGTTTCAGTCAAGCAAAAGTCTATATTCATGTCCTGTCCATGTAAAACTTTAGGAAATTTTAAGGCCTAATACTCAGAGGATTGGATTTGACATTTTTTTAATGGAGAGATGAGTTGTGTTTAAGTATTATATGTTTGTAAATATGTGTCAGAGTGCAAAGTGGTGCCCGAAGAACAATAAACAGAACAAACGTTAGAGCATAACAAAACCACAGATGTTTGGATGTATTGTAAGATGGATCTGTTGTCTCTACTCACCCTTAGTGACAGCGTTCCTCTGACAGCCACCAGAACAGCCTCTCTCTTATGATCCAGAGCCACGAAGAACGGGATCTCATAGATCTGCAACAAACAATTAACTTATTTTAAATCTTCCACTGAGTAAACAGAATGATCTGATCGCTGAAAAAGGTATCATGCGAAGCTCGAACCCAAACCTAGAATACAAAGAAGATTGCGTTATACCTGATTGTGGAAGCTGACGTAGATGAAGTCTCGATATTGCAGGCCGGTGCTGTGCAGGATGGAAGAGAAGTGACAGCCAAGGTGGTCCCCTCCCACGATGTCATACTCAGCTGCACGGCTTCTACAGCTGATAAACACAAAGAGATTTATTATATCCTCCTGACACCCAGGAATACATGTTTGTCCTCTGTAGGGGACAAAAGTGTCATGATTTTACTCTAAAAACGCTGTCCACTGCAAAGGACATTCCATAAAAAATATAAATAAACAAATAAAAAAATATATCGGAAAAAAACTTACATTATGCAGATTCTAATCAAGACAGTTGTTTAATGCAAAAATGCTAAAACTTTCACTTTGCTGGGTGTCAGGAGGATAATGAAGTAGATCTGAACCAAACTAACAAATGCAACATAGTGATGCAATTATGTGAGTTAATGCACTCTTTGGGATTCAAGTGCACAGAAAACCACTGACATATGACCCAGTGTTTCCCATTTTGTCATCCTGTGGTTTATTAATGCAACAGGCCCCAAGAGGCTGTGGCTTACAGTGATTTTACCACAAATACAAGACAGCAGAATGTGTTGTTCCAGCATAGTAACACTGCACGAATGATTCACATCTCTGCCCCATTTATGATGTGATTTCTTTACCTCTACAGAGTATCACAGACATGTTGTTCGGATCTCTTAAAGACAATTTACCACAAAATCTGGGTAATATTTAAATTTTACTATGCTTTTCACCTCCTGCTTTACATTGTCATTGATGTCTTTGGTATCTTCCTCCTTTGTCTTGTCCAGCTATCTCATCAACGCAGCCACACTTAGCTCTACCAGTACATCAGGATTCACTGCTAATGCAGAATGATGAAGGTGTTGAATGACTGAAGTCATTTATGAAAATGCTTGAATACTTTGTGGAAGAGCTAATGAAACTGTATATTATTGGGGCACATCTTAGAGCACTGTTCTGTGAGTAACACTCCAGAGCTCCAGAGTAAATGACAGACATAAAAGCAGAAGTCAGACGTCCAAAGTTAGGTTTCCCTTTCGTTTTCGGAGCAGTTATCCCTTTGCACCCTGCAAGTTTCTCTCTTGAAAAAAGAAATGCAGAGTTGTAAAGAGGATCTCCTCTTCAATCATTAGATTCAAAACAAATGCATGCCTTAGCCAGACTTATGACAGCATGCTAATACTCATGGGAAGTGATGTCTTAGTGCTTTAAAAACACCACTGATTCTGGCCGAAGATGTCGCTACAATCCACTTTATACAAATTCTCTGTACAGGACCTTTAAGTATACATCTTAAAACCTGGTGATGATAATAAACAAGGGTGAAATCTTACCATTCTCCACTCAGTTTACAGGGTCCGGTTAGGGGGTTAGAATAAATGTACATTGGCCATCCATAAGCTGCTGCAGCAAACTGCATACAGTGAGCTGCTTTCTCCAATTCTATCTCCAGATCTTCACCCTTAAAAATAAAAAAACAGTGAACCGTTGAATATTTATACACATATCTATGAATTCACATGATAAATATACTTTAACAACTATATAATATAAATTCTAGATACTGATTCTGTTACATACAATTGGGGAGGATGGGCTGTGAGTGGCAATGACATCTGGATCTCTGCTTTGCTCCATCTTATCCTGTTCCTGGTGCAGCAGAGCTAAACCAGCTGCTATATCACTGGGAACCAGATCTGTGTCCTACCGTACATGCAAAAAACATCAGTTAGCTTGAAGTGGGTTTTATGCCACTATCGTGCTCTTCATATTAGTTTTCTAAGGGGACTTACAGAAAAGAAGCCGCTGACAAGCTGTGCAATGCTGGAAAAGGCTGCTCGATGGCTTTCGTCCTGTGGTAGACAGCAGCACAGGAGTCGCAACCTGCTCTCCCACACCTTGACAGCCAGGGAGCGAGCTGTGGACAAGAACTGGGCGCCCTCACTGCTCTCCATGTCTCGAACACCCAGTGGCTCCATGGTGGGGGGCTGAGGCCGAGGGTTACCCAGTGGGTCAAACACAAAAACCACACCCAGTAACGTGAAAAGCAAGATGATCCAACTGTGGTGAGAAGAGACACTGTATAAAAACCTCTTATTCTGAAATAATGAAAAAGGAAAAAAATAAATCAAGTATTAGCACAACCCACCTAGCAACCACTGCTGCAATAACAGCTCCCACGGTGGCAGGGTCACAGCCTTTACTGTCATCAGACACCCAAACAGCTCCCAGACAGGCCCAGACAAGTTCAGGGATGTAAAGTAGAGCTCGCACATACACCAATGCAGGGATAGAGCGCCGAGGGCCAGGGTTTGTGATGGTACCTGAGAATAATGACAGATAGATTTCAAATCTAAAACCTGAGCATACACAAAGCATACTAAAAAAATTATATTCAGTTCTAATTTTTTGTCAGCTGTGTAAACTGATGTTTTATAAACTATTGTATTAAGAAAACTTGGGCCTTGGGGGGCTGTCAAAGCCTAATACGAGACTTCTGAAGTGGAATTACTGACTACTAGGGAAATTATGGCTCAAAAATTGTAATACTCCATATTTTTTATGGCAATGTTAATATTCTGTGATCTGGTTTATCAGTAGTGTATTAGTATTTGTTACTTTGATTTAGTACTTCAACATTTAGTTGAACAATTACAATTTTTAATGAGGTCAAAGATACTTTACTTCAAGCATACATTATACTTTTGATTGAAAAAACTGTGGGGAGAATGGGCAGGAATGATATCGGTGACTAATCTACTATCAGCTTTTCCATATACCAAACAATCATCGTTACTAAACTGCTAACTAAATGGCAGTATCTAACTTTTGGATGTTGCTAACATTCTCATATTATAGAAAATATATAAAGCAACATAGAGTTGGTCTTCATGAAGTGTTGATCCTGTGCCTCAAACAGCTTCAGTGTTCATTGGCATTCTTGTGAATTCAGTAGGGATTTAAACCTTTGTCATGAAATATATTCCCTATTTGGTGATTTGATAATGGTGGTGGAAAACTCTAATTCACTAATACACTAGTCAAAAATCTTCCACAAGTGTTCTGTTGATGTGATCTAGTGATTGTGAAGGCTACAGCATATGACTCGCATCATTTTCAGACTGTACAAATTATTCAGTGAGCACTCATGTCCTATGGGTGGGGCCTTTGTTCTTCTGGAATATACCCTTTCCTTAACGCTTGTCCATACGTTTATAATTAAAATCCATTGCTGTAAGAAAATAAGATGAACACTGAAGGCCAAATAACTGATTTACCTCGGGCGCTGACGTAGACAATAGCACATAGTGACAGGATGATAAGACCCAACACCGTCAAAAGTCCAACCAGGTAGCTGTGAAGCACTCCTCCGCCGTTGCAGTCAAAATGACCCTTGTGATAAGTGTACAGGATTAGGGTGCCTATCCACCTGAAAGACGGGGACAAGAGTACAAACCGGTCTGATGTTAATAATGTGCCTAACTTGTATGGACTAACATGCATACATGAAGGCTGTCAACGTACCAAAGTACCCGGACGAACAGTTCAAAGGATCCGGGAAAAACAAGGTCGTCACTGGCGATTCCCCAGCGCCGACCGAACACCACCATCCCAGGCATTTTTCATGTATTTAAACTGACAGCTCACTGACAGAAACCCAGCTTTGAGCCGCTACACAGCGGGTAGTGTGTAATCGAACAATGGATACTTCCGGACATGCATGGCCCCTGGCAGAGCAGCTAAACTGGTCGGCAAACACCACCGCGCATTGTTACATCTTAATTAATATTAACTCAAAGATTATGTCCGCCCATTAACTTCAAGTTAACGGTGAGCAGATGTGTTTGTATCTGTGATGTAGCGTTGATATAAATCACTCCATGCAGCTGTTTCATCGATGTCACACCGACATGATCTCCCGAGGCGTATCTTATCCGGCGTCAGATAATGATCCTAAAGTGATAACCACAGGTTAATATTTAGTTTTATTTCGTCGCGTGACTACACTTAGCGGATAGCATTAGCTATTTAGCTAAAAATAGTCTAGAGCTTCCTAGTCAAATACCCTGATCACTGATCCCGTGCAGTGCTTGTAGAGTTTGGCTACCATTGCTTAAATACGTTTGAATAATATTATGTGATCTTCACAATAATGCCAGCTACATGCATACCATTTACTTCTAAAATGACGAGAGCCTGGTTGTTTTGTTTTTGCTTACCAGAAGTGTCCATTTACTAATGTATCCCTACTGAAACAAAGACCATTGTTCAAAGGTTCCGCTTTGGCAATTCAATGCAATGTGCGCCCCCATCTGACAAACGGTGACACACCTCAAATTGTGTGTGTTTCACTGTGGATTATCTCAATAAACCTGTCACTATTCTTATTAGAATCACAGATATTTATTTAAACGGTATGGTAGGACGTATACACGTGTATATTGTATTCCTTTAGGCAATTTCTTCTGTTATAAACCGATTTTGTTATAACTTTGCAAGGTAAGTCAAGGTACTTTTTTTTTTATTTTTGTATTGCTAACTAAGCACAAAAAAAAAAAATCCAAAACAAATTTCTAGAGCAAACTTACTTAGTAATAAAGACCTTTCTGATTCTGCTTCTAAAAGTTATCACTAACTCCACAGCAGTTTGCCTCTTCATTTGGCACTGATAAAATATTAGATGGTATAGGATTCTTAAATCATTGATTAATTATATCATTGACGTGGTTTTGTATGAGGTTCCATGGTGTAATGGTTAGCACTCTGGACTCTGAATCCAGCGATCCGAGTTCAAATCTCGGTGGAACCTGCGTTTTCCGTTTTCTTACATTAATAATTATATATACATATATATATGAACGGTATTAGATGAATATTAGTGTAGCTTATGACTTGTATCACCATTATATGTGTGTATGTTGATGTACTTATAATTAATATATATCAGCATTACGTGCTACATTTTCTCACTCACCGTCTTACCAAACAAATCGTCACACCAAACATGGCGGCGTCCATAGGACGGTGCAGCTTTTTATTTCGCTTGAGTTCTAGAGTAAATCTTATTCCAAAACCTTTAAAACTACGAGGTGTCGTTGTAAATGAAATTAGAAACACATTACAATCATATGCTACTTATGGGACTAGAGGGACGAACACCGCAGAGGTTAGTAAGGAGTTTTATAAAATGCTACAAAAAGGAAGAAACAGACAAGACGCTACCAAACACAAGACACAGACACTAATCAATGGTTGTCAATAACATTAGCCACCGTGCAAAATAGCTGTATAATTTGCCATTTACGCTGAGAATAGAACTAAAATACAACCGTTGGTGTTGGGGGAGAACCGTTTGTCTTAAATTGAAATATTTGAGGTTCAAGTGTTTTAATAGCTGCACATTAACAATCTCTTTTAGGATAAACTATTAGACATGTGCTTCATTTTTTAACTGTACGGTAAATATTGTGACAACATGGTCACGCTGACAGACAAATCAATAAATGCATCTGACCATAATCAGGTAATTTGCAGCCATGTATCAGTGAAGTAATTCACTTCTTTTTACACTTTTTTAGGAAACCCAAGTGCACATTCCAGTTGGTAAGTATCGGTGTACATGAAAATTTACATCTACAAAAATTTGCATAAAAAACTGTGGTCTGTCAGTACAGATTATTTAACATGCACAACATATTCCTTTTGGTGATAGACCGTTTGACAGTATCATACAGCAGAAGCAGTGGTCCTGGAGGTCAACATGTCAATAAAGGTTGTTGTTTTTTTTTTTTTTTATGTAATTCAGCTCTCTTTATTTGAAATTGACTAGTAACATTTGGTAGCTGTGATCTGACATGTGCTTGTTTTTATATCTTTACAAATATCTTCCTCAGTAAGTACAAAAGCTGAGGTTCGCTTCCATGTACAAACAGCTGACTGGATTCCAGAGGATGTTCGTCAGAAGATCCTTGAAAAGGTATTTTTCAACTGACAAATGTCCATATATATATGTGTGTGTGTGTGTGTGTGTGTTTGCCATCCTGAAGACTGCACACTGAGTAAATACAAGCATAAATGTGACTTTCTGCTTCTTTGCACAGAACAAAAATCGCATCAATAAAGCTGGGGAGCTGCTGATCACCTCAGAACTGAGCAGGAATCAGCAAAGAAACCTTTCTGACTGTATACAGAAGATCTCTGCCATCATTGTCAATGCCACTGAGAAGCCGCATGAACCTACAGCAGAAGATATAGCCCTTAGAGCTGCTAGGTATAGATGTCCACAATGTTTTTCTACTTTCCTTAAATGGAAATGTATCTTGCAATCGATTTAAATATTCAATATTTTCTGCAGGCTAGAGAAGAGGAACAAGGAGCGGCTCAAACAGAAGAAAATCCATTCAGCAATCAAGCAGAGCAGACGTGATTTTGATTAATGTTATTTATGAGTATTTTCCCAGTAAAGTTATTTATAATTGCAATAATGTTATGCATTTATTTTTATACAGTCGGATCCATAGGTATTTCTACAATGAACCAACCTTTAGAATTTTGTTGTGTTTACATAACATTTACCATGCCTCATTTGAGAGTAATATTTTGTGGAGCCAAATAAAAACATATTATCAAAATTGTTCTAATTCACTTTAACCCTCATCCTACAATGTTTTTTTTTACCTGCCAAACTCTTATTGGCTATGCGATCCAGCTAAAATTTATGAATTTGTCTGTCTATTTAATCTCATTATGTAACCTAAAGAAAAGTGAATTCGAAGCAACAACCTCTATACTAAAAAAAATATCCTCTCTGGGGTCCAAACAGACCTCAGCAAAATATAGAAAAAATAATATTATTTGGCTATAATCATTAAAATTTTCATTGGAAAGTGGAAAGGCAGTTGGTCCTGATGATATACCTGTGGAGGTATGGAAGGGTCTAGGAGAGGTGGCAGTAGAGTTTCTGACTGGGTTGTTCAACAGGATCTTAAGTAGTGACAAGATTCCCGAAGAATGGAGGAGAAGTGTACTGGTGCCCATTTTTAAGAACAAGGGAAATGCTCAGAGTTGTGGTAACTCCAGAGGGATAAAGCTGATGAACCATACAATGTAGTTATGGGAAAGAGTAGTTGAAGCTAGACTAAGGACAGAAGTGAACATTTGTGAGCAGCAGTATGGTTTCATGCCAAGAAGGAGTACTACAGATGCAGTATTTGCTTTGAGGATGTGGATAGAGAAGGTCAGAAGGATCTGAATTGTGTCTTTGTAGATCTGGCGAAAGTTTATGACAGGTGTGCCCAGAGAGGAACTGTGGTGCTGTATGAGGAAGTCTGGAGTGACAGAGAAGTATGTTGGTAAACGTACAGGTACAGGACATGCATGAGGACTGTAAGGCAGTGGTGAAGTGAGCTTTAGGTGTGACAGAGGAGTTCAAGGTGGAGGAGGGACTGCATCAGGGATCAGCTCCGAGCCCCTTCCTGTTCGCCATGGTGATGGACAGGCTGACAGACCAGGTTTGATAGGAATCTCCATGGACTATGATGTTTGCAGATGGCATTGTGATCTGTAGTGAGAGCAGGGAACAGGTGGAGGAGAAGCTTGAAGAGTGGAGATTTGCACTAGAACGGAGAGGAATGAGGGTTAGCCACAGCAAGACAGTGTACATGTGTGAATGAGAGGGACCCAAGTGGAAGAGGGAGGAGAGAGAAAGAAGGTGGAGGATTTTAAGTACTTGGGGTCAACAGTCCAGAGCAATGGAGAGTGTGGAAAAGAGGTGAAGAAGCATGTGTAGGAAGGAGGTGGAGAAAAGTGTCAGGTGTGATAGAAGAGTTCCAGCTAAAAGGAAAGGAAAGGTGTACAAAAGTGTGGTGAGACCGGCCATGTTGTTTGGTCTAGAGAGAGTGACACTGAAGAAAAGAAAGGAGGCAGAGATGGAGGTAGCAGAGATGAAGATGCTGAGGTTCTCTTTGGGAATGAGCAGGATGGATAGGATCAGGAATGAGTAGATCTGAGGGACAGCACATGTTAGAAGTTTTAGGGATAAAGTCAGAAAGGCCAGGCTGAGATGGTTCAGACATGTCCAGTGAAGAGAGAGGGAATATATTGGTAGAAGGATGGAGAGTTTGGAATTGCCAGGCAAGAGGCCTAGAGGAAGACCAAAGATGAGGTTTATGGATGTAGTCAAAGAGGACATGAAGGTGTTAGAGAAGAGGATGTAGAAGACAGGGTTAGATGGAGGAAAATGATTTGCTGTGGTGACCCCTAAAGGGAAAACCCGAAAGGAAAAGAAGAAGAAGATCAAGACATTTTATTTACACTGTTCAAACATAGGCTTCCATTATACTTAATGAGAATAAACGAGAACCAGTTCATACGGAAGATTTTATAATAAAGCCTTTATAACATTTTTGCCCATTCTGTTTTGTTGCTCCACTTGTATTTGTAATTAAAGGACTCTCAGGATGCTGGAATGAATAAGAGCGACATTTAACAGTCATAGAAAATCTGAATCATGTAAAGGAGAACGTGCTTCACTCTGACCTCTGACCTAATTACACCTGAGGAGCAGCAGCTGTTCCACATGGACTGACTATATAAACCTGACATGAGGTGGACACAATAGTTACTTTTGGTCACTGACACAATGGCGGCTGTCTGGGTTTTGGGCTTCTGTTTGCTGACTGTTTGGACCACCACAGGTTTGTACTAGATCCAATTATGCTAAAGGTAGAGTGAAGAGTAATCTTGAAGATTAAGAAAATGTAACAGTTTTAACCACTGCAAGATGTTGATGCAAATTTTTTAATTTTCTCTATCTTTACAATGTGATTTACCCTGACTATTGAATACATTGCACCATAAGCTTAATCCTCGAAATTAGTCCATATGTCTTCCTGTTGATGTAGGAATATGGTCAAGCGATGTTCAGTAGAAGGGAATCTTGTTCAGATCAGATAAGAGTTGCAAGGTTCAATTACAGGCACATTTGTGAAGTAGTGAGTTAATTCAGAACACTTTTCCATTCCTTTAGCCTTGTTGGAGAAGATGGTTTTAATAAACTCAGTCATAACTTGGGTTTAAGTGTCATATTTTAAAATTCCTTCCTTGAGGTCTCAGAACATCAGTCATCCAGAAATATTGTCTTGTGAAACCACAAACTACTAGATGTTCTGTG
>JAPSES010000109.1:799554-810937 GCA_029822895.1 Maxillicosta whitleyi | reverse complement strand
TTAAGTCGGCTGACATCCAAGATGTTTATGCATGCAAGCTACCTGTTTCTTTGAATAAAACTTTTAAACCTCAACGAATTGAACTAAACGGTTAATTTATTCTTAAACAGATTGTTTTAATAAGATTAAGTATAGGGTGACTTATTTCAAAAAGTACACTTTGCCTCAAGACCTGGTTTTGCTTTACATTTTAGGTGGCATAGCAAGATGAAACAATTGATGGCCTCCACACAGTAAATCAAATGTGCTTTTATTTATAGGTTATGCTGTAGTTCTAATGTAGACAAATTCATTCTGTAACCCGGATTTGACCCTTTGCTCTGACTTGGTTCATGGGCTCTGTCTGACCCTTTTGCAATAATGCAGGTATGTCTGTCCCACTCCAGTGTCCCATATTATCACTGGAAGTTGTCTATTTTATTGAGTTGTTTTTTGGAATAAGAGGTCTGTGTGAAATCAAATATAGTTAGATCCAATACCTGGCTTTTCAGCAGAGGGCAGTGTTTTCCTGGAGGTAATATTGTGCTGTTGTGTCCATTTCAAACAGAACTTAAAATATTAATTGGAAGCTTGCTTTCATTCCCAAATGGGTAATCATTCCATTGTTTGAGAAATTGAGCACATTGTAATAACCTTTCTGAAACAATTTTTTTGCACAATTAAATTTGATCAGATTTTCTTGCAGGGAAACCAATTGTGAAATACTGAATAGTTTTTAATGTCATCTTGCCACCTTGGTAGAAAGATGCTGGTCTGAAGCTGAGAGGAAGACCAAAGAGGTTTATGGATGTAGTGAAAGAGGACATGAAGGTAGTTGGTGTCAGAGAAGATATAGAACACAGGGTGGATGGAGGCAATGGATTAGCTCTGGCAACCCCTGAAGGGAATAGCCAAAAGGAGGAGAACTAATTTGTTTTAAAGCAGTAGAGGGTAACGCAACAGATCGTGAACAGTGGAATGTTACTTGAACGAATGAAGCTATTCTCTCTTAGTAGGTGGGAAAAAAAAAAACACTTAGCAGAGGATGGTTTCGATCCATCGACCTCTGGGTTATGGGCCCAGCACGCTTCCGCTGCGCCACTCTGCTCATACGTATATTAGCTCCAAACATAGTTTAAAAACAGTGACTCTGGTTATAGTATTAAGACACTGATTTAGAATCGAGCTATTTCACGACGTACATGATATGTATAGCATGTATATATACCACGCAACCTTTATTATAAATACTACATACGTACATAGTACCCTTTAATGAGTGCTAATCTAACATTACATATACAATTATAGCAATAACGTGGGATACTTCTCAGTGCATTCTTGCTGATGGTTGAGAACCGTGTGATTAAAAAAAAAAAAAAAAAAAAAAAAAAAAAAACCTTTGTACGCTGTCCTTCCAAGCTGACTTGAACCAAAACTACTTCCACAGAACCTTAAAGCAAAAGTCGACCACGAAGGGACTCGAACCCTCAATCTTCTGATCCGAAGTCAGACGCCTTATCCATTAGGCCACGCGGTCGGATCCACGAAACCTACAGCGATTTACGTAAAAATACAAACATCTTATTGATCAACAACTACCCTCTTCAATATATATTAACCGTTCTAAGATATGACAACTATCTTCATGCCATTAACACCATCGAAACCTAACATACTACAACTCATAGCTACCTATTAGCATCTGTTAGCTTGCTTTAGCTAGCTGTAGCTCTTAGCCTGTACTTCATAGCAGCTATCTTATCGATTACTTTTTATTTTGAGCGTTTCTTTAAAGAGTTTGTAGAGTATGTATATGGAAGTGCAACACATACCATACTTCCTTTCAGTATTATTAAAGGGTTAACGGTTCCACAAGCACAAATTCGACGACTATTCACCTAGGCTAACCCTAGGCTATGACACAATGCTAGACCGTGACCAACAAATATTATTTTAGGGTGTGTGCGAACATAAGGAAAGGACGATTAATATTATTTGGTTTATTTGATGCATGTATAAGAATTTATTGTTTTTGTCAGCATTACTAGAATTAAATGTCCAGCTTGCATACTGCGTAGATTGTTCACTGTATTTCACTTTATGCATATTCTTTCGCCTCGTGAATTACAGTAAAATGGCCTGGAATGAAAACGTATGGTACTTAACATGCAACAACAAAGGCAACATCATGTGACACATTATGTCAATGCTTTATTAATAGGATAAAGTAGATCTCTTAGTTCAGTAACAGATACTAGACCAGACGAATCATAATGTCAATATCTTAACTAAGTTTACATGTGGATAATAAAAGAAAAGCAAATTAAATATATTTTCTGACAATATGTTAGTGACATTCACATATAGGCACTGAAAAGAAGTTGTAAAAAAAATCATCAAGACACATTCACACAAATAAATACACAGACTTTGATATTAGCTATCCTAAGTATGTAAAAGATGAGGCATCAAATTTTCAAGTGCAAGGTAAAACATTACAGGTCAGAAACCTCATGAGCCTCTGGTTTGGCGTTATCTATGCTAACAAATATTTCTACCTCCATCGGTGTCATCATCTTAACACAACATGGGTACTGCCCTCAAATCCACTTTATATACCACATTTGTCTTGTCCTGCAGTAGTATTCTGGTTTTTAAATCCTCATCAAGCGGTGAACAAGTGGTTTCACCATTCAAAACATCCATCATTCATACTTTTTACACGTACCACCATCCCATCAGCCTCAGATAAGAGTGTAAAATGTGTCAGCTCGGTTATGTCTTCAGCTTTACTGAAAAATTGGATATAAAAGCTGTAATAACATTCATTATAACAAAGGTTTATACATAGGAGGTTACCCAGAAAAAGGCATTAGGTATTGTATATTGTGAAAAAAAGGTGCAATATGCTTGCAGGTTAGTTTATAGTTTGGTAGATTGCTAGGTGTTAGACAAAGCCCTGGTTTTAAGCCTTATACTGGTTACACTTCTACAATATTATTGTCAAAAATAGCCTTGCCAATAACAAAATCACAGTCATGCCCCTTTGTTTTGTTTGTTTGTTTTTGTTTTTTTTTTTGCTATGCTGCATTGGACGGTATAATTGATGTGAGGATTTTTCTTCCAGCAAGAAATGCAAACTCATACACTAAATATGACATGAAAATAAGTGTTAATGTCGATCTCAAATAATATCCGATCTCATAGCAAAACAAAGAGATGATTAAGTAAATGCTGAATCTTCAATTAAAATTGTATAGAAATAATGCCTCTACAGAGTTAAAAAATATTAGTAAAATCACACACAGACAGGACAGAAGGCTTGTGTTTTTGTGTGTTCATTAGTGTCGTGATGTAGTAGGAGGAGTATAATTAGCACCTTGGGATTAGAGACAGCACTGCAGCCTGAGAGGATTACACTTTATCATCTGCAATTATACAATGTTAGTATTTTCCATTCTAGTAAAATTATGGTTAATAAGACTTTTAGTATAACACTCTTTTCAGAGATGCACTTTTGTGATTAGTACACTTAAACTGTTGAAGTGTATTCTTGTGACATTAGGACAAAGTTAAGGCAGTGAAGCCAGCATCTATGTTGTAGGAAGGGGCAGTAAATAAAAAGTAGATATATCCAGTACAAGTTGTATCTGCAGAATTGTCAGACATATTGCATGCAACACTTCTCTGTATTCTGGATGAAAACCATGCGTTCCAATGCGGCCTCAAAAGAACTGAACTCCATTAAAATGTATACATCTTGTGAAATGGCACCCTCTATAAGCATTTAACACTTAACCCTGGTTCACTTAACACTGAGACAGCACAAATAGGCTACTCCTTCTCCACCAAGACACTTCCAGGGTGGTTCAGCACCAATGCTTAGTCTTAAATCAGTTGTTCGTGTTTTGATAGTAAAAGAACAAGCTCTCAGACAGAAAAAACTGGTTTTGTAGTAGCATCAAAGTCAAAGGCTACAGGCAGGATTATCATGGCAAAAGAGATCAACTAACACTTTGTGGCTATCATTAAAACAAGTGTAGCATTCAGTGACGATGAGGAACAAGGAATAGTCTTATTATTGGAACAGATGTGGACATTGAAACACGAGTAATATAATTATGCACCATTGTAAATTAGTTGGCCCACCGGTCAAGCAAGAGTAATGTTGCATTTATATCAGATCACAGTTAAATCTACAGTTGCTTAGGTCATGTTTCAGCAGCTTGCTAGGGAGCCGGTTTTATATTATTTATTTATTTTATATATCCTACTTCCTAACATCACCACTGGCAAATACAGACATGTACAGTGATTTCATGACTTGGATCTATTAAGACTCTCTGGTGCGTAAAGCAAACTGAAGAACAAAGTTATATGGAATGCAAGTTCTAAATCAACTAAGAGGCCAAATCTAGCCCCAAGGTTTGCATTGGTGGAAAAGGAGCAACAGTCATCTTCTATCAAACCATTCACAGCTTTACTGTTTACTAGATTTGGCAGATTTGCCAGATTTGCTAGCTTTAGCAGCTTTGGTAGCTTTGATGTCCATCTTTGTCTTCTGGATACGAGAGAAGATCTCCTTAAACAGGGCTTTGTACTCTGGTGTGTTTTGTCCCAGCCGTTTATCTACTGCTTCCACCTGCTTACTGATGCTCTCAATGGCCTCTGGAGTAGAGGGTGATTGGGTGGGGGTAGGAGGAGGTGCTGGAGTGGGCCCCATGGCACAGTCCTTCATGGATGGATCCCGGGAGACAGGTCTGGAAGTCTGGACACCAGCGTGACAGAGGCTCTCCTCATGGCGCCTACATTTCCCTAACAGCTCCTCATATTTCTCCAGTAAGGCGTGGTACTGCTCATCCACCTCCCTGAGGATTGACATGCCCCTCTTCCTCACACTGTTGGCATGAAGTGCGTAGCTCCCTCTCCGACGGCCAGACGCATCACGGGCCACAATAGCGTTAAGCGCTGTGTCACTGCAGCTCTTCCTCACCGGGCTGGATTCAGGTAAAGTTTCACCTCCTATACCTCCTCCACCTTCAACTTCTTCTCTCACACCTCCTCCTGCTTCCCCAACCTCTACTTCCAGGAACGTGTCTGTCTCTGGAGTGCTATTTAGGACAGTCTGAGTAAGAGCAACACCATCATCCTCACTGCTCAGCAGGAAAGTCCGAGCCCGTCGTAGCTGCTGCAATTCCTGTAGCTCAACTTCCAACTCTCGTACCCTCACCTGGCAGCTTTCAGCATCCTATATGGAAAAACAAAGAAGATTTTACAGAGACGCACCCAATTTTTCCTTGATTTTTATAATATTGATTGTGATTAGATCTGCTTCTTACCTGAACTCGTGTTTGTAGGCGGGAAAACTCTGCTAGAAGAAGGTTGCACTCTTTCTCCACACCCTCTCTACGGCTTCTTTCAGTCCGGATTGCTGCTCGCAGGGCTGACACCGCCTCTCTGAGATGCTGATTTTCTTCTTCAAAGGGCTGACGTTGTGCATCCACTGTAAAACTTTCAGCTCTACCTACTACAAACTCATCCTCATACCTAACACACACAAAAAAAGAAAGTTGATTATTGGTACTTTGCTCTTTGTTGATTTAGGTGGGTCTTTTTTCTTAAATAAACCCATCCCAGAAGTATATCCACCCTCCAAATATGGTAATTTCTGATTCAAAAAAACAAAATGTCAGTCTACCAAACAATAGATGCCACCACAAAGGGTATGTCTACTTTTTCACTACAGTTAAAAATTCTGTTGATCATACCTTGGTGCTGTGCAAAGCTCCCTCAGACAAGGGAAGGAGTGGATAGTCTTGCGTCGTTCCCTCTTCTCCCTCCTGACTCGAAGCTGCTCCATAGAGTGGAGCTGCTCCACCTGCCCTGAGAGAGACTCCACCTGGTTCTGCAAAGTGTCAATGGTCCCTGTTAGCCTGTTGAATAACAAAAAAACAAAGGTTAAGGAAAGACAGGAGGAGCATAACAGAACTTGAGGAAGGAGAGAAATAAAATATCTTGTCACCTCTCTATCTTTTGCTGTGAGGACTTGCTGTCCATCACCAAGGTGTGGTTGGTGTGCTCCAGTTCTCTTGCAGTCCCATCTAGCTGTTCATACACTTTGGCATGCTGCTCATTCATGTCCCGAAGAACCTCAAGCTGCTTGGACAGGTACTGAAAGACAAGACATATAGCGACATCTTGGATTCAAGAACAGTACTGGATTCTCTGAAGGTCCCTGTGAGGTCTTGGAACTGAACATAGTTGTACCCAGTCTTGTCTGGGTCTCTGGAATTTTACTGTTTCAAAACTTCTAGGCTCTTGAGTAATTTTTTATTTGAAATTTTCAGATATGATAGCTTGCTCCAGATAAGGTCCCTACTGTGTATCTGGGCTGGTGGTCTCTGTACACCCTGGTCTTTGATTGTCTTGACTACAACGCCAATGAATGTGATGCTCATACCTCAATTTCCTGCACTTGCTCCTCATTAGTGATGTACATCTGCTGCAGAGAGTCTTCCAGTTCCTTATTCCTCTCTAAAAGAGTTTTCCCAAGCTCTGCTGCCAGATGGAGGTCTAGAAATTGAATCGAAATGAAGGAAAATGTTAAAAAGTGAAATGATGTCGAGAAAAAAAGACAGTGAAATCAAAAAAGGAAAATATGTAGGAAGGAAATTCTAAGTAAGAGGAAAGTGTAGAAGAGAGAAGAGCTAGAGCTATAAAATTTTGATTAGCTCTTGTCATGATTAATGAGGCCCACTGTTCTATTTTCAGCAGGGTTATAACAGTGTCTGAAACAGAATGATCAAAGGGATCCATCATCACTTCAGTCTGCACAGGATCATTCCAATTATACAGAGAAGAGAGCAGTTAGAGACACTGCTTCTCTCTTCATGTCTCCTTGCAGATCTTCTTGTCCAAATGAGAAAGGTCATTTGTGAAAAGACTATTTGGAAAGACACCTCTTCACTAAAAATTGAACTGAACTAGGCTGGAATTGAGCATTGGATGGGATGCTGCCAGTGGCTTTGCCTGGCTTGGCAATATTTGCTGTTTATCACCAAGTGATTCTACTTTAAGTGTTTTTTCATGTCACTCTTTAAATGAACATCAGTAATTGAAGACAGCAGTGTGTCAATGAACAGTGTTTTGTATTTTATCTTCAATGAACAGAGGCAAGTCCAGTCAGAGGTGGTTTATGTCTAGGACATAAGAAAGAGGTATGCACTGTAGTTTGTAAACAATCTATATGGGTAACCATGGCAACAGGATAATGTGGAAAAGGGCAGGAGGAGCATAAAAAGCATAAGCATATGGTAAAATTATGAAGCATACTGTACGGATAAGCAGGATTTATAAGGCAAGTAACATCTAAGTAAGTCAAGATGTGCTCCAAGTTATATGGAGACATTATGAGTGTAGCATAAGTAATATACAGCTGGAATATATAGACAATAAAAGCAAAAGAAGTAACATATCACATTCAAGAAAAAAAAAAAACACGAGTCTATATATACTGTATGTGAACTAGTGAAGCTGCAAGTTACAAAAAACAGAATACCTCTTGTCTTACCAACATGCAATCCAATAAAAAAAGTGAAAAATACAAGAGGGTTGGCCCTCTTCAGAACCTGTGTCCAATTTGGCTAGAATTGGAAACGTAATGATTTCCATGGAAGAGAACCTGCTGTAGATATGAGCAGATCTTTTACCAATCCATATTTTAAGGTTGATTGTTTATAAGCGGTGATGTAGTGAGAGCTAGTCATTAAAATAAACCCAGTCTGAGACACCTAGAATAAATTTTTTGCCACAACATCCCACCTATAACACAGCTACTTTTAAAATAAATTATATGACAACAAATATTTATTTAAAGTGAACTTCATTCATCTAAAAGTTCTTCTTCAAGCCTGCCAGAGCAATGGTTTGTTATCGATATCAATGCTCTATTACACAGAAATAAGCACAGAATGTGATCAGTGACCAGTCAGTCACATATTTGGTAATTCTGAATACAATATTCTATTTCTGTTACGCATTAGATGCTGTACATCTACTGTATATATGGTCATCTTCATTTGCTTTGCTTTTATTTATGCCTCTGGTCAGTGAATACACCTCCAGTGTGAGTTGGGTCACTGTCACTGATCTTTATTCAGACTGTACTCTGACTCAGCAGTACAGACGGCCTTCATTGATAGGCCTGACTCAACAAGATATGTTTTGCAAGGCCTCAAAAAAGGAGAGGACTAAACTGAACCGCCAATAGAGGCTTCTCTGGTGCAGCGTCAACTCTGTCTTCAATAATGAATAGTGATCACTAGGATAGATGCCAGGCCACAAGCAACTCCTGACCTATGTCTCTGCAACATTTACCTCCTACTGCGGTCATGTTACAAAATACATGGCAACCTACAGAGTTTTACATATGTTATATATATTAAATGAAAATATGCAGTTGATGTAACACAAAACAAATTGCTGTCCAGGCGGAATCCTATACGACACCTAATATTTCTCTGCAACAGTAATATATCTCATCATTTTATGAAGTTTGAGGTTATTTAACATCAGCAAATGCAATATTGTCTGGTTTGGAGGAGAATCATCCAATTATTTATTTTATTATCACAATAAAGTGATAACATTTCATAGTTTTCAGATTATTAACTATAAGAATTCCCTGCTTCTACCCATTTAAATGCATTTTAATAACTTAATACCTATTCACTTCCTTCTGATTTGTATGGTATTTATGACGGCACAAGCATGTGTTAACATTACACTACCACATACCAGCCTGTTTTCAAAATAAAACCTAAGAAGTCAGAATTAATGCCCATGCCTGTTGCTCGTTGACTCGGTGAATATTGACATTGATGATATTGATGACATACATGAATAAAAATGTATCATCGTGTATGTATTATTGTGAATTTATTAACTCATTATGGTTGTATTTTCAGGTTTTTTTTACCCTATAGTATGTGTTTTTAAATAAATTATGTTCCCTGTCACCAGCCACCACCTGTTTCTTCAATTACACTAATGACTTGCCAGCTAAGTATAGAGCCACCTGCAGCTCCTCGTAGACCAATTCACATGTACTGATAGTGCTTAATGAATTCCTTTGGGGCACATTCGTCAACAGCCTGGTGCACCTGAATGAATCCCTTCCCGAGGCAGATGTGTAAAATGCACCTGCCCCTGTTTTCCTGCACAGACAGGTTGGCTAGAGATGCTCAGGAGTTTTTTACACCTCGAAAAGTCAAAATGTATCATGAAGAACATAAGCACCATGAGACAGCAGTGAAGGACATAAAATTGTATAAAATTGTAAATAGTGTCACGGCTGGTAAAGCTTTTTTTTTTTTTTTTTTTTTTAATTTAATATATTTTTTCAGTGAATGACAATTATACTACCGCTATGTATTGTTCTTCCATTATAAAATAAATTGTTATAGTAAATTTTTTTTACTATAACAGACTAGAGACTACTACTACTACTCAGACTACTAGCATTTTTACTAAAAATAGAGATGTAAAAAATGCTAGTAGTCTGAGCTTCACATTGAAAACAACTGAACTCCTCTGCTGTATAGTTTTTGTGGCCTGAGGTTGTTTAGACTATAGACTGTGATACAGAGCAAAAAATGAGAAAAAAATTCATTGTTAAAGCTACTTGTAGAAAGAAAATAATGATTGCTGTTGGGGGAAACTGATATAGAATACTGAGGAATAATAAATTGTTGGGGAAAATGTTCAAGAAAAGATTTTTGATGATATAAAATAAGAAGCGAGTTGTTAGCATCAGCTGTGATAGTAAGATCTAAATATAAAAAGTCAGACAGTCTACCCTCAAGTAAAAATTGAATGAAGAAAAAGCGATTATTCATAGTAAAATTCCAATGAAGTAATGTAATAATCAGTGTAAAACCCTGCTGGTTAATACTTTCATTTAACAGAAGCCACTTTAGCTATGAAAAACCTCTTCAAGTTCAATCCAAATCTAAACTATTTGACAAATTTAGCACCAGAAAATCACTGAGAAATCCAGACAGCCCAGACACTGTGCTACAGTCCACATTCAGGCGTCATTTTCTCTTTGGCTGTGAGGGAAGTGAAGGCAGCACTCCAATGAGCCAAGAGCCTCAATGACAAGAGAATAACAGAGGAGGAGGAAAACAAAGTGAGAGTGGGAAAGAAAAAGAGTGCCAATCGATGCAATTCAATGCACTAACAAACAAATTAGCCAGTCAATACTTGACACAGACATGTTTTCTATAAACAGACCAACATAGGATGACCGGAACTCTGCCATAATCACATCATGTATGAAGACGGCATTTCCTGCACGCCGCAGAAAACCAGCTGCAGCCAGTTTGGATTGTCTTTGTACATTCAGAGAACTCACATTTTTTACCAGTGCAAATGTAAAGTCAATATCAGGGTTCGTTTTTGAGCTTATCTCTTTAAGCGTCCGTGCGTACAACATGCATATCCAGTGATCTGTTCCACAGGCTGTGTTGTTTGAGTAGGTGCACATAACCCATGAGAATCACTGGAATGTGGAAAACAAGACGTCTGCTCTTCCTCTTTTCCTCTGCTCCTGTCTCAACTCCTTCAGAAAAGGTTCTAGTAACATTCACTGGTCAAAAATAAATGATTCAGTAGAAAGTGTTTTGGGGTTTTGTAAACTTCACTGGTGCAAAGCTGTATGTTATAAAAAGCAAAAGAACAGTTACAAACAAGAGTTTCTTTATTGTATAATGCTATGTTTGTACTTGGGTGTGAATCAACACATATTGAGCTGTAATAAGAGCATTTAAACAGTCAGGAAGCTTCTCATCAGGCGTCCTGTCTCAGCTGTTATAGCCACATATTTGTTCCTGGACTAAAGCCAGTAGACGCTGTAGCCAACACACGATAGGACCAAACAAAGAAGCTTCCTAATTACATGTCTAGCGAATTGTAAATCAGGATATTACAGCATGAAATACTTTCTGTACCTTTTCATTTCCGTAACTGGATATAATTCTTAGTGAGCCATAAAATACTTAACTATAATGTGTTTTTGGGCTCAATAATAACACATATTAAATGCACAAATTGTTAGAATTACATATTGTTATGTTTGTTATGCATTTCTAAGATAATGACAAACAGCATAAAAGAAGTGGAGGAAGCCACCCTTAGATCACTTCATTTGTAAAAATCTGCTCCAACTAGTAGTAGTGGTAGTAATTTATACATCCATTCAACAGAATATGATACATACATACATATGTAAAAATTGGATTTCTAATGTTAAACTAGTCTGTCCCATCTGTTGCTGATCCTTGAAGATGATATGGATGTAGATGTGTATTTCAGATTTATATATATATATATATATATATAT
>JAPSES010000109.1:762841-787336 GCA_029822895.1 Maxillicosta whitleyi | reverse complement strand
ATTTTGTTACCTAGCAACAGGGAGGGGTCAAGTCCAGCAGCTGAAGGTGAAGTTATATTGTCAAAGTTTTATTACAAATTGTCTCCACAATAAGATGATTTGGTTTTAGAATAGTATTTAGATTTATTCATTTTCTGTGAATGTTTGTAGTAAAAGCAGCTTGGTGTCTACTGGGGCTTTAGATATGTATTAAAAAATAAAATAGCTCGGCTAAAACTACAAAGTTAACAGTATCTTATCATTATCACTGACACATATTTGTATTTATTTATCTATATCACTGATGTATATTTCAGCAGTGGTTGTTCTTAGTGCTCTGTAATAAAACTGAGTTGACTGAAATAGCCAACAATGATCAACTTGCATTATGGGTAATTGTCAACTCATCCAGGGGCCAGTTTAACTAACAAAATCTCATCACGATTCAGAATAACTTCTAAACTGTTCCCAACACAATTCATCTAGTATACTCATAAAAGCAATTCACATGAGCAGCTATTTTTAAGTATTGTTACCTAGATATTTCATTATGTCTAAATGGCAAAAATGACCCTGGATTGTAATGACAAGTAAAACACACCTTTAAGCAAAAAAAAAAAAAATTAGGAAAAAAAAACCTAATTTTAGCTAGTAGACACCATATTTTGTTCAGTTTGGACTCCTATAAGATTATGGGCTATAATGACATATAATTATGTCATATGCCTTCAGTATGAGGTATTATTGTGATTTTCATGTCAAAATAATACACCCAAAATACCTAACAGGAAGGCAGGACGTCCCATATACCATTTTCTACTTTTCATTATTATTATATTTTATATTTCAGCTTTCTTGCATTTACCAGGCTGACGTAAATAAGAAACTTTTGATCATGTTTTCAACTTATTCTTATCCTTGTTTATTTATTTCTTTTTACATTGTACATAATACATACATTAAACCTGAGACATTAATCAGATGACTTCCTGTCACCTATATACAAAATGACGGTTTATCTATGACTGTTAAGTTCTCAGCGTCTTGAATTCACAGCCCTGTGTTATTACGTTCTGTACAGCTTATTGGTATCATTCTGTGGGATCTCACCCACACACAGCTGCCCCAGTGATGATGACAGGCCTCAGTCTCCAAATGCCAAGCCTGAAATAGTATGCCTTGTTTATAATTAAACTGAGAGAGCAGGGCAGTGCCTCCTGTGTTTGGCTCTATGTGCAGGAACTGAGAAGGGAATTACATATTGCGTGTCGGACAGTTCGGACACGTGGCCAGTTCACACACCTACAGTTTATACAGGAAGTGCCCTATGTACGTAAAGTGCTGATATATAATGAGGGGGCACTCACATGGCAAATAAAGTATTTAAAGATGAAAGGCAAATATTCCTACTAGGCTTGAGGAGTAATTGCAGGGTAGGAGGATAAAATTGCACAGTGGATTTAGTTCTGAAAGGGTGGAGCTGGAGAATAAATCCCTCGATTCTACACTCAGAGTATCTTTCCATGTCACAAGGTCAAATTCTTCATTCATTATATTTAGTTGCATTTGTGTGTTTTTTTTTTTTTTTAGGAACTGTGGTGTACAGCGGCCCTTTTCTCTCTGTGGAAGCAGACGCCATCGTTTATCCTCTTGTGCATCTATAAGCCAGAATGGAAGAGGTCAAAGACGAGATGATGGATATTCTCCAGAAGGTGTGGGTCAAACTACAGTCTCTGCCAGAAGCCAATCCTCTGGAGCTGGGAGCCTTCTTTGTTCTGATTCTGTTTGTTGGTAAGTTTTGCTCGATCAGCTTTGATATTGAACTATTTAAAACATGGGTGTGAGCTGAAATTACAAGACAAGGAGGTTGAAATAACAAGGATGTGAGTTATTCTATATCCTCATGACCATAACTTGTTAAATGTGGCAAAACATCAGATCATGATAATTTAGGTTTAGGGAATGTCATAAACTAAAAACTCACTTTTTCCAACAAAGTTATATTACAGATTTGAAATATATTCACAAAGGTAGTTGACGTGATTCATAAGGTATCATTCAGTTTTATAGTAATATTGAGCCTGGTCATGTTAGTGTTTTTCAACAACAATAAAAGAAAAGGAAAAAAAAAAATCTCATATATGACCTGATGTAGTCTCAGTTGTATTGTAGCAAATAAAAGTTGAGCCCATTTTCAAAACCTACAGCAAATTAGCATTTTTTAAGTTTGTTTTTTTCCCATATGCTGAAAGAATTAAACAAGTGGTGCCAGGCACAAGAAACCCTGCCGCTCGCACATACTGTAACTTATTTTGATATCATATAGCTGATGTCATCATATCTATGCACATCCTGAAGTCAGCTTATCAACTGCAAACTGATTATACACATTTGAATTTTCACCTGTTGTATGTAAATGAAATGGTTGGAGGAAAAAAAAGATTTTTAAAAATTCATTACAAATTTTTAAATTTGACATAGTTTTCCCCAAAAATGTACCCACATCTGTTCTGGGGCACTTGCAATTTATAAACCCAATTTGGTATGAATTCAACCAATAGTTTTGCTACTAATGTGTTAACAAACAAGTAAATGAAGAAAAAAAGACAGAAACAAACAAACCAAACCAAAATATATATATAATATATGATCATAAAAGGGTTTCCTATTCAGTCCCTGGTCCTGATCTGACTTATTTTTAATAGTAGCACGAGCCCTACCAACAACAGACCAACAGAGGACAGTAATGTGCCACTGTAGTTCAGATGCACTCACTAAAGAAAACTCTGTTATAATTGTTGTAAATATTGACCATGATAACACTTCTGGCCATATAACCTATACTTTACTTAAATATTAGTACATTTCAACTGTAATTGAATAAAAATATACATTTTTTATTGTAAAAGTCAAACTTCAAATTCATCTCAGTCATTAAAAGAATCGTGCTATATTTTTTATTCTTTTTCCTTACCCTTTGTGTATTCTCTTTCCAGCCACAGTTTTCTTCATGATTGCACTGTCCTGCTCTCACTGCTGCTGTGGAAAGCCAAAATATCAGGCCGCCAGAGTGGAGCCACTAGAACCTGTCTGATGGGAAAGACAGAAAACAGACTCTAATAAAGGAAACCTGGATCCCACCGTGTGTCCCTAACATGATACAAGGCCTTTACCCACACATGCGACTATGAATTTATATTTCAGTGTTACTGATTTCCTGCAGGAAATCATCAAGGGGCCTTATTATGTGATATTCCCATGGTTCCGAGAACCACGGTACTGGCATCTGTTTAAATCTGTAAAGTGGCACGACTATTCAGGATTCATTACAAACCGGAACAATGAAACACTGTGTTGCAACTTGTTCAATGAGCAGTGGAACAGTGGAAATAAATGAAGGGGAATGACTTGTGCTTTGCATGTCACAATAGCCCGTCTATGACACATCCAGTGGTTTGTTGATATTTATCAAAAATGTGAAAAACATCATGTAAAATACACATTCCAACTTGTACATTTACAGTGTGCTTGTATATTCCCCTGTTTACATATCAAAGTATGCTGAAGTAAAATGATAGTGCGCCCTCTACTGATGTAGTGAGGTGCACCATTGACTCATTTGTATGCTATCAAATAATGTCATATATACACTTATTTTTTTGTAAATAAGTATAATTGATACTGCATTTGTACTACAAATACTGTGGATGTAAATGAAGCATAACAGTGATAAGTTCAAGTGTTCCTACTTGTGTAAAAAAATAAATGTTTGGCATATTAAGACATTACATTTTCCTTTTTTTCTTTTAATAGGATCAGAACTATCTACCAAAGCGGATGATGGACACTTAATACTAAATGGCAGTTGTGTGCACACCTTATCATTAGATCTGTGCCCTCCCTCTGGCAGTTAGTATTTAGTGTAAACATTAACCAGGAACTGTTGCTTTTGCTTTGCTTTAGCCACACAGAGCAAAATAGTCACGTAGAAAACAAAGCAGTTTCAAGTTTTTCATCTACCAGAGTGTCAGTGGACAAATTCATGGAATAGTGTAATGCGTGGATTGTATTTAAAAGGGTTCAGAGCTGTTGTTGGATCAGAACAGTAGCTGATCGGGCCACTCTCTCAGCCATCTGTTCTCAAATACTACCCTGTTCAGTATATTCTTTCACTGTTACGAGTCACTGAGCCGTGAGACCAGCATTTAGCAGGACATGGCCATGGAGAGGTGAGTTTTTCAACAGTTATGTGATGGTGACAATAGTTTTTAACATCAGCAGTTTTGACAGACCAGTTGATGAAAAACATGAGGCTTTTATTGCGCTTTCAGATTTTATTATTTGGTTTTATGATCTTTTTGCTTGCAAGATCCTCAACCAAATGACTACTGTTGTTGTTATTAGTGGTTACTAATGGTGTTCACTAACTAACTACTGTCAGTTTAATATCCAGCCTCATTATACATTTGAGCTTTTATCTCTTGTATTCCTCCCTGCGCAGTGTACCGCAGCTGCAAAAACCCACAGAGTCACCTGAGGACTGGGTGGAATGGTTCCTGTACCGTCTGCATCATGAGCCGTGGGCATTGGGTGGTGCAGTGGTCATAGGAGTGTTCGTGCTGGGAACTATGTCTCTGGTTGTGTTTGCTCTGCTGTATGGATGCTGCTGTGGCGCAGATAATGTGAATCCGAGAACAAAGAAGCAGAAGAAGTCGAATGATGTGATCTAGGTGTTTGAAGGGAACTGAAGCTCTGTGTGCATATGTCTGTCAACCTTTTGGTCATCCTGAGATCAAGTGACAATTGGACTATTTAACATCACAATTTTTTTAAATTTTTTTTTTTAGAATATCTATTTCTGTTACCATTTAGCAATAAAATTCTGAGACAAAATGTTGATGGTCTTCAGTGTTTAGAATGAGTTTTGATTCACTAAGTTAGATCACATCGCATTATTAAAATAATGATGTCACAATAAAATACTGATTACACTAAAACTACTGCAATTCTTGTTAATAACATACACTACAAAAGTAGCTGTACTAGAGAAATGTATATATCCATAACCAAAAATATAATAAAAGAAAAAAAATCTGATAATTGGACAAGTTTTCTTTTTTTTTTTCTTAAAACTTGAATTAAATCCCAGTCTTTAAATTATTTATCTTTGATTGCATGCAACACAAATACTTATCTTGAATAAATTCAGTTGTATAAGTCATCACACTCTTGAATTAAGGAAAACTATCTTACTGGTAAAATCTTGCTCAATTTTAGCTATATTAAATTGGATTATTTTTCTAGTCTTATCTCCCAGAGACATTTTTTTTTTTACTCTCGTTGTTGCATGTAATGTTATGTTGTTAGATAGTCAACTGATAAATCAAGGGAAACCCTGACATTAAATGTATTAATAATGTGTTAGTGAATGCTATTCTAACTAAATATGTTCTGCCATTTGTTTTTGTTATTGTGCTAGAGAGCGTTGTTTAATATCCAAACTACACTGTAGGTGTTCAGTTTTGTTGACATAGTGACTATGGAGGCGAATATGAATGCATGATTTGCACACCTTTCATCAACCCCTTGACTCACAGTGGATGTGGCCAGGCTTTTCTTTTAATATGTCACTCAATATCTGAATAATGTTACTGTTACATATAATATTCAGTGCAAAGGCTAATATTTATTTCACAATACAAAAAAGATTTAAATGGAATATGGAACAGAAAAACTACAATATCAATAACAACATCAGATGTTTAGCCTGCAGCAATGGCTAATTTTCTTAACTATACCACTTTTACACATCTATAGTCATTGACTGGTCAAGAATACATACAAGAAATAATAAGCATCCTTTTTGGATATCAATGTTACAAAAAAAATGAAAATTACTAGCGACACATAGACTACGTTTCCCAGAAGCGATTCATGCGACCTTACGATGACGTTTATATTCTGCGACTAAACGTTTATGCGACACAGGACACAGCAATGGCGAGCGGTAAAAAGAGTGCTCTACTTTCTTCATTGGCAGATTATGGGGACGATACAGACCCGGATTCTGATCCAGAACCAGAACCAGAACCAGAAGAGTCAGGTATGTAAAAATGAACTATATATGTTTATTGTGTATTTATTTTCTAACAAGAGCCAAAATGTCATTATTACGGCGTGGATCTCACACCGGAACTTCATGTGATAGCGAACAATAGCTTTGAGCTAGTTATGAACTTAGCTAATGTTCATGTTCAAGTATGGTTATTTGTATGGCAAAATGTTAATACATAATAGCTAGCTATGCTTATTTAATGTTAGCTATGCTAACTATGCTTATTTAATGTTCACGTTGGGTCATACAACAGTTTAATAGATAAAATGGTAAAGGTGTTGATTAGTTTGCTTGTAAAATTGCTGCAATGATAGCTCACACTGGACTTTGGTTTAACAATTAAATGTCTGAATGCTAAGTTATCCGATAGTTTGACATTTCCATATTTACGAAATGATTCGAAGTTTATTCACAAAGTCAACGCACCAATCCAGTTTTTAAAGTAAAAGACAGAATTCAAGTTTAAAATGTTGATTTCCAGTTTAGTTCATTTCCTATAAAGCAGTCATCCATGATCTTAAGCCCATGTTTACATGCTATATACTATTGTATCTTTTATTTTATCTTATCCAATCTGACCTCTGTCTTTCCATCCTTGTTCCTTCCCCCCACCTTTATATGTCTGTCACCAGGGAGCCGTGGAGGTGGCCTGGTGTACAGCTATGGAGATGATGATTTGAACCGAACTGAAGATTTAGAAGATAAAGTGTCTGCAGATGAAGACAGTAGGGAAAGCAACTCGGTCAGTATTTGAGTAGAATGAGATCAGTCCAGATTTTATGACTGTTTGGTACTTGAGATTCTAGCACTTCACATGCTGCTTTTTCACCATGTCCATGATGATGATATGATGTGATCATGAGACTCTTTACTAAAATCTTGCATAGGACACATTTAGAATATGTGTCTCACATGGATTTTTAAACCAGATTTCTACAGGTTTATGCTCATCAAAGGTAAAAATCTGGCTAGTGAAGGAGACTTAAAGGAAAAAGCCTTTGTTTTTGTTTGCAAGGAGAAACAAATCATTTCAAGAAGGTAGTTTTAGGGATGATACAGTGTGACTGTTTTGGTACAGTTAAATGTAATCCACCACTGTAAAAACCTCGAATAAACCCTATTTTTAATGCAGTATTTTTCTATTTTCTATCAAGGCAGCATTTAAACCAGTATAGTAGAATATGCATTTTTTATTTGGCATGTAAATGCTGTATTAGGAATATACAGTAATTTAATAATAATATTAATAAAATTGAACTTTTGATTTATGTGATATGTTCTGACTCACAGCTGATCTTCACATAAGAGATGCAAACACTTGCTGTATAAATTTTCTAAGAGACCTCTTATTTGTAGTTTCCTCTATTTATGGATTTGTAATTTGTCTTATTTGTGCCTGGTGAGAGAAAACCAAACATGGCAGATATTTGAGTTCATGCCTTATTTTAATTGTATGTATTGTAATTGATGTTTAGGATTGATAGAGGAGTTGTAAATGACTAGGTACCACATAAGTCTACATAAACTGGTGAATGTTTTCACAGTGGACAACTGGGTTGTGCTTGTCATCTGGTCTGTGCTGCTTCTGGTTCCCATCCTGGTTTGCTCTCTGCTTCTGAGCCTAATGGTGTTAACCTTCTGCATTTTTGTTTTTGTAGGAGATGGACGAATCTGACGAGGGGAGGGACGCAGATGATGTTGAGGTATTTGAAGCACCTGGTGTGAGATTAGAAAAGGACTCCCTTGTCTCTGCTATGTTGTGACTAACCTGAAGTGAAGGAACAGAACCACATGCTGTGAAGAGGCATGTTCACTAGATGGTGCTGCGGTTTCATGGATGTGTACTGAATGTTCAGATGACTATCGAGGCTCTTTGTGTACAGGTTTTATAAAGTAGGATCTGAGTTGCTTGACTGAACCATCTCTTGTGTTTGTTTTAAGCCTCTTTAATGTGCAGACTTCATCTGACAGTGCCATTCTTAAGGGCACACTGTTTTGGTACACACTGACCACACTAACCCTCTGTGTGTGTGTCTGCGTTATGAAATGGACGTCTCGCCAACTTCCTGCTGACCTGTTTAGTACAGGTCACAAACGAGAAGAAACGATGCAAAATCTCATGTCTGCTGGAGGCTTTTTTTTACAACCTGCCTTTGATGGATTATTATTTGACAAGCTGCTGTTTTTCGACATGCCTTGTCATGACTGAAATTACAGCACTAACAATGTAACGACCTGTAGATGTGGTTTGTCATGTCACGGGTTTGTTTCTCAATAACACGTATAAACATGTGAAATATTATTCCCTTAGAGGAGAAGACATTTCCAGAGAATGTCTGTATATTGATTGAATATTTGGAAAGAGTTTAAATGCATTAACGTGGAGAGGGAATGTTTGCATTAGCTCTCACTCCCTCTCTGTTATTACTGTGTTGCAGTTATCTTATCAGTCGACTGTGAATGGCAGCTCATTGGTGGTTTTTATACAGCTGTATATGACTGTAGATAAGAAGGTCGGGACAGAAAACCTGGGCCTCATTTGAACTGAGCAATTAAATACTCTTTGAAATGTTACTGTAGATGTTTGCCAGTTGCATTGGTCTGAGTTTTAGTTGAACTTATCTGCTGGACTGCAGACAGAGTTGTGTCTGAAATGAAGCCAGGAGGCCTTTATGGATACAGTTGATGTGTCTTTGAAGATTTGTTTCAGCATGGCAGTCGGGGAGGAAACTCTTCAGGATGAATATCAAGATTTTATGTTGCAAAGATTCACCCTTGGACAGACCTATTCTCATGGAGTAATCTGTTGCTTAAACATTTTGAAATGTGTTATAAAAAGAAGAATCTTTATTTGCCATTGTACACATTTCAGAGCAAGGAGACACACTTTCAGTTACAACTGTCCAGATATGGTTACTACTGATGACTTGCAAGTGACCCACGCTCCGTGTTATAAAGGCAGGTTGTTGTGTAGTCAAATGTTAAATGGAACAACAGTTTTGCAACAAAAAACACACCAAAAAGACCAGTTCTTTCCAGGTGTTGACGTTAAAAATATGCGCTGAAATACCAGAAGAAATAGAACCAGCTGTAGAATCTGAGGCAATCCAATACAACAGCTCTGCAGTGAATCTATGTGATTGTGTCAGAGTGTCGGATTCAGTCATTTGGTGAATTTGGATGCTGTATTGGGGTCAGCAAAAAAGTAAAGAATTGCATAGGTATTAGTCGTGTGTTTGTGCTGTTTATACAAAAGCCTGGACAAGGCACAGAGTCTCAGTGGTTTAAAAGGTGTCAGTGCTTCTATTATGTCTATAAGGGTGTTTGTAAATGTTTTTGAGGAAAGGTAGCTCCAGGACGACAGCCTCCACATGTGTTTTCACTTCTGTTTATGTTGACATTTTTATTCATTTGAAACATTTGTGACTGATTTGCTATGGGCAGCTATCTTAGAGGAGTTAGAAGTTTATCTGTAAATGAGGCTGCCTGTGTTGATGGGACTACCTGTATAAATAAAATAAGGAAATGACATAAAAATGTGTCATGAGAAATTATAACAGCATAGTCTCCTATGATAAGACAAAGTTCTTATTTCTAACCCTGCATCACATATGCAGCAAATTCTCATGTCATCTCTTAAAAACAAGTGAATAATAATTCAGACAGGATGGTGGTGGCATAAAGTATTCATTTATAATTTAACAAATATTTTAAAATTAAGACTAATCCCCATGGTCCAATTTAAGGCTGAAAGGTCCTGATGTTGGAGCCTACATTTCCCATAATACATCGGGATAGTGTCCTCTTGTCCTGGTATATAATGAACATTCGAGTAATGACTATCAAACAAAGCATTACCCTTTTACTCCTGGATTTTCTCATTTGGTTTTTTGCCAGCAGGCTGTGCTTCTGTGTCTTTCTCTTCTCCTCCTCCTCCCTCTCATGCTTCGTTCAACATCAGGACAATTCTTTGATGTGCCCGTGCAGTTGCTAGGTGACGGCATGATGGCTGTGAATAACAGCACTGTTCCTTTGTGCTAAACCTGTGTTATGCCCACAGGGCTGGCACAGCAGGCAGCATATTTTAGACCCCCCTCCTTTCACTGGAAACCTGGATTTACTATTCTGCTTTGTGTTACTTCTTGGAAACGCTTCTCCTGTCAGCCACTGTTCTGTGCTGCCTGTTGCATTAACATCTGTGATTTGTAGGTGTCACGTGCACATGGAATGAACGTTTGTTTCAGCAGCACATTTTTCACAAGAACATTCACCTCACCAAACGGCTGGTCTCCTGCTCAAATTGTTTGGAAAGACATTCTGATACCTGCTAGTGTTGCTTTTTACATCCCCTTATTTAGGGGTAGCTTAAGCATACTCTCCTGTCTAAAGGGGGCTTAAATATCCATGTATCTCTCTGTTTCCCTCTCCCCTCCCTTCACTTTTCTTTTTACAGATCCCTGAAGCAGAAATAAAGGATCCCAATGTGCTAGTCGGTAAGTTCACATATTAAACATATGAGTAATACTTGGGTGAAACTTTGTCCAATCGTTCTGTTGCTGTTAACGAATTAAAAACAAGTGATGATTTCCACTTAAAAAATAATAAGATGTTAGTGATTTAGTAGGTGACATGTAGTGTGTTCAGGGTTTAGAGGAGGAAGTAAGTGCTGCCAGTGTCTTCTGAAATTTGGTGCAACCTCTAACTCATGACAGAACTCTAACAAGAGTCTTCATAGAAAACATTTAGGGATGTAGCATACAACACTGATCATTGGTAGCAGACAATATTTACTTACAATATATAAGATGTTATGTTACTGATATCAGTGGATGACATTTATTCATTGTGTATTAGAAGTCAGTTACCACAGTAACATTGGACTATAATTCCCTCAGTTTGAAGAAGCTTGTTACAATGAAGTAGCACAGTAATAATAATAATAATAGTTTATTTATACAGCACTTCTGGCAGAAATATTTCACAAAGTTCTTTACAATAAAATCAGAATTAAAATACATAGGTACACAGATACATACACGGGTATAGCAAACATACAGCTACATACACAGACTTAAGCATAAAAACATAAAAACAAATGTATAAAAATGCATTGACCCATGGGGATCCAGGGGTTCTAGTTGAGGTAGTTTTTATCCTGTTATGTATTTGTGAATGCTGTAGCATATTTGTCCAGTGGTCACTGCCAAAGCATTCTGGTAATAGCAACATGATTGTAAAGCTATTGTTTCAAAATTACTAATATCGCCCAAAATATTGGGAGATATTATTAGATTAGATATTAGATTGGGAGACTGGATTTTGTGTGAATCCTGGGACCCCCCCCAACTAAAAGCCTGTTTATACAAGAAGGTCCTAGTTGCTTTTTAAAAGATTCAAATCAGTTTAAAGTGCAATACACAAGATCAGGATGTTACCACCTCTGCCTTGATTTAGCAAAAAAAAAAAAAAAAAATGCACTGTAGTTCTAAAGGTATTTCACTTAACTTTATATGTCCCTAAATGTGTCTCACCTCCTGACCAATGACCTCCTCTCTGTGTTCTTCGCTGACTTTACTATTCATTTTGTCATCTGGGTGTTGGTGCAATAAACCTGTGAGTCACTAACTCGATCCAGTAGTGTTATAAGAGCCTCTTTGTCCACCAGTTGACTGACAGATGGATTATGAAGGTCTCCTACAGGGAGCTGGCAGCGGTTAGTGAGTAACGACTGACCTGTACAGGTGTGTGAGTGAGCACCTGATCAGACAGGAAATGACTGATAGGAAAGGGAGTGGTGACCATAAACTTTTGGCTTTCTCTGACTATTGTGTCCGACACTCATCTTTATCCATTCGCTCGCAGAGTAAAAGGAATGTGGTGCAATGATAAGATGGACTGAAAACAATATCCTGTGTGACAATAAATTGAATACCTTTGGGGTGAAGTCCAAACAGGACAATGTCAGGATGCAGTTGTAGGCTTTTGGTCACACCGATAAATACTGTCACCATTGTCTGACATTTGATAAACTAAATTACTGATCGATTCTTTGAGGAAAATTATTAGGAGATGCATCAATAATGAAAATAGTTGTAAGTTGTAGTCATAATGTTGAGATTCCATTTTCCACCAAGGATGTTTGAGGGCCGGTGTCGAATCTTGAACCTGTTTTCTTGTGTAAGGAGCCAAAAAACTGATTATTAGTCAAGAATATTGGTTCAAGAATTTATAGTTTGCAGAGTTTAGACCCAGGAAACTCTCACACTGGGGGGTGGCTTTATTTTGAGCAAGTGGGGTAATTTAGTGTGTAGTTTGGTGTTAACCAATAGTAGCTTGAGTGATTTTTGCAGGTAGTAGCTCAGATGGTAGTAGCATTGATGGTGTTTACAAGTACAAGCTTGTATGCTCTTCGCCAGTAGTTCCTTGGATTATGGTAGCTCAGGTGGTTTTAACCAATCATAGCGTGTTAACCATAGTGTATGCTAGCATGGTACTTTCCAACATTGTTGCCTCACCTGTGAGTGATAATGGTTTGTTTGCAGTTGGAGCTAAAATTTCTGGGAAGCTAAGCTGTAAATAGAACAAATGGATTAGATTTATATAGCGCAAATTTTTTTTAACTCATACTCAAAGGGGGAACAATGGATCCATTATTCATTCACTTGCACATTCTCACTCTGGTGGTGGTAAACAACATATGTAGCCACAGCAACAACTTTTCAGTTATTGGATGATCCGCTCTACCGCCTGAGCCATAGCTTCACACCAATGAATGAAATAATGTTCCTCCATGATTGTCTGCCATTAGTTCTTTGTCTTTACACTAGTCCGTAGGTCAGCAACCCTGGTCCTCCAGAGCCACTATCCTACATATTTTAGATGTTTCCCTCTTCCAGCACAACTGACAGTTGTCCTCAGGCTTCTACAGAGTTTGGTGATAGGCTTATCAATTGAATCGGGTGTGTTGGAAGAGGGATACATCTAAAACCTGCAGGATAGTGGTTCTGGAGGACCAGGGTTGCTGAGCCTTGCACTAGTCAAACCTACTCTGAACTGGCACTAGCCCAGATCTAGCTTTATTCTTTTTTTTTTTTTTTTTTAAGTAATATTTTTTGAGAGTGGACCTGCTCAGGAATAGAATAAAATACATTGCATTAACCATGGAGCGTCCCTTTTGGAGTCCCCTCAGCAGCCTCTGGGGGAGCAGCAGTACTAGCTAAATGAATGTATAACTGTGGACTTGTTCCCTCATCAGCACCACTTCCACTCTGCTGGTTTGTCGCAGTCACTAAGGAAAGTAGAAATGCACTAGAGTCAATTTTTCGTTTCCCGAACAGCCCCCAACACTATCCGAGTGCTGTAGTGGCTGTAGTGTGACTCACAGCCTGCATTGGCACACTTGACATTCCTGCAGCAGAGCTTGGCTCCTCTGTGGCGTCTGTCAGTAAATGTCACAGTGCGTCTGGCAAAAGGCCGCTTGTCAGCAGGCTGAAGACAGCTCTTTGTGTGTTCTCTGAAGGGACCAACATTGTCTGTCTGTCCAAAAAGACCCTCAGGGTACAGTTTGTGACTTTTCAGCCTGTTTTTGGAGAGGCCAGATGGTAATTTGGAGGCAGAATATAATCTTTTCTCTGTCTGTTTATTACTCTGCCTGTACATGTCCTTCCTGGTGGTGCTGTTCATGATCTGCTGCACTGAACTGAGTAGAAAACAAGGATATTTCTAGTTTATGTTTATGTTTAAACTAGAGTTTATCCAACAAGGCTGCGAAACAATCAAGTAAAGCTCCTGTAGTTGAGAAGAGATTAGCAGCCCTTTACATTGGTAACCTCCCAGTAGCAGAGTGTGTTTCTGCGATTCAGTTAAATGAACGTCAACCACCTAAAGTCTGTGACTCATCTCACTAGACTTGTCTCGTCAGGTTTTTCATTGTCAGTGTTTTAAAGCAGCAGGAGCTGAAATCACCATTTAAAAGAAAAATACCACAAATTGAGAATACACACCCTAAACATCCGAGTCCATATCTCTCCTCTTAATCCAAATGAAAAGACTAAATATAAATATAGATGATGGCTATGATAGAAAAGAGAATAAACATAAGTCTAACACCTGTTTGAGCCCTACCTTCAAGAAAACACCCCCGAAGAGCCAAAGTTTGTATCAGATTCATTAAAGCGTCTAAAGATGGGGGGTAAAGTTCTTATTTCCTCTCAGACCAGTTGAATTGTATAATGCTGAAAGGTAATTAGAAGGTTTTTTTTTTTTTTCAAGCACTACAGCTTTAAGAAATCGGCCTTGTATGTAAAGGAGCATTTTACACGTTACCTACAGTATTTGTTCTCAGCACAGACAACGCCCTGCCCCTCCTTTCCCCTTCAATGAAAAGACCAACACCATGATCATATCAGCTGTTAAGCAAAAGGGGCTGTGCTTCTCCCAGATGAGAAGGGGGGGGAAACTAAGACAGTGAATCTAGTTCCACATGACAAACGGAAAAGCAGCAACGATGAATGAAATCAGGAGCCGATACATGAAGTACAAATGTGAACAGACATTCAACTGTAGCTCTTGTCTGATTAAAGCTGCATTGATTCTTTTCGTTTATGTCAAAAGTATCATATGAAGTCATTTATCTTTAATTCATAAAATCTTATCAGGCCAGTGTAAGCAAAAACCACAAACTTTTGAAGTTATCTTCTTAAAAACATTACAAAATCCTCCTCACTCATAATTTCTAAATGAAATGTTAACAAATAACCTTGAACTGTCAACAGATCTCGTGAATAATTTTGGGAGTAAAATGTAAACAGAGGCTTACTGTTGTGGCCAAAGGTTTTTAGCAATAACCTTCCCTTCACATGAATGTGATATATTTGTTCATAAAAGTCTTTACAACTCATACAGTTTTTTGTTATTTATTTATTTTTTATAACTATTCATCGATGGACAAAAACAACATTTGCGTCAATACCAAAACCTTTAGTCATATTGGTCCATGTTAAAAGTGCAAAACTGGCAATTATAATATCATGAAAATGAATAAAATAGAGCTTATTGTTGAAGTCAATAGTACAATTTAAAAAGTCATTGAAGTTCCCTGTAAAGATAAGTCTGTGTATTGAATCGTACAACTTTCCCACAGTCATAAAAAATCTGGAAGTCAGGAGACCAAGAAAGACTGTGAAGGGTTAAGGAAAAATATAAGATTATAATGATAATAATTCATTTTAAGGATGTTAACTGCTCAACTTTTGTTAAATAAATATTGATATATATATATATTTACAGTATTTATTAAATTGAGTAATTTTACTCTGTATTTAAAGTGAAAGTTAAAATTTGCTTAATTGTCATACAATAACTGAAGGTTCACATCTTTTATGGTTGAGAACGATCATAGAATGTACATTAATTGGTGCTTGAAATTTTATATCATGTTGAATCACAAACATGTCTAGAGAGTAAGACGACATCAAGTTTAGTTTTTTGTTTTTTACTTTTTATTAATTTTTTTGGACAGCTTTACAAACAAACAATAACACTGAGAAAAAATCTTAATTACAATGATGTTACATAACTGGTTCATGCGATACATGTCTGTTCAGCATCCCCAGGATATCAGGGCAGTGCACAGCATTTGCACAATAGCTCATATCACACTGCAAAGTAAAACATCTTGGTATGCAATCCAAGAATGACATTTTTTTTTTTTTTTATCAAAATGGAAAGGAAGACGAGCAGAGAAATCAGAACAAAAAGTGACACATATCCACCATGCTATGTGTTTTAAGTCCAAATTATACTGCACTCCCAACAGTTCCAGTGGCATCCTCCATTTCTGCAGGAAAATATGAGTCCTTTTTTATTAACATAGTGTTCTAGTTTTACCAGTACCATGACTGAGATCAGGGATTTCCACAGAAGACTAAAAAGAGGGTCCCCTCCCACCCATTTGACCATTATGGCTTTCCTTGCTAGCATTAAAAGTAACATCAAGTTTTAAGTACAACTCAACTATAACGCTTCTCCGGTGGTTCATGATCCAGAATAGCACCAATTTGTTTTGTAGGTAACCGTTGAAACTTTACACAGTGTACAGTCCTCCCTCGAGTTCTGTTGGAATCGATAATAAAAATAATCGTTAGTTGCAGCCCTTTTGCTGACCTTCAGCAGTGTTAGTGGTGGTGGAATTTTCCCTGCCATATGAAGTATTCAGCAAAGAGACCCTTGGGAAAAGTCCTATCCAGTCAAGTCCTCACATGTACATAATCAGCAGTGAAATGTCAGCAGGGATGAGCTCCTGTCGGCACTTAAATTAGCATGTATGTGTAGACAGGTTGTTGTTTTTATACAGAATGAGAATGACAGCGGCAGGATGACTGTGAAGAGGCTCTGTTTGATTGAGGTATAAAGATGTGACGGGGAAGAATGCTTGGCCTGCAGTCAGAAAAAGCAGAGCAGGGTTGAGGAAAACAAGGGCCGGGTCCAAAGGGAGGAGAAAGGAGCCTCCCTTTTTTCTTACAAGCCCCGACAGCAGCCACTCCCAGGCCGCGACGTGCACTCTCATACCATAATACGCTGTAAAAACCCACTGCTTTTACCGAACACACACTTAGGACTACACAGGATGCTCGTTTGAAATTCAGTTCAGGAATTCCAGTTCATATCCGGACCAACCTCTGATCCAGTTATGTTTTATTGTTGAAAATGACAAAAACGCACTCCCTGTTTCGCTACATTTGTAATGTCTGACTTTGGTTTCTTAATCATTCTTCAGCAAGTTAAGGCATGTTAGATGGTGCAGGTGGGGGGAGGTGATGTGAGAACATAAGCATTTATACAGATGTATTTGCCTTTTTTTTTTTTCCCCAGCCCTTTTCTCAGAGAAAGTGAGGAACATGTCACCAGATGATATCCGGATCCCACCTGAGCCCCCCGGACGCTGCTCCACCCAATTACAGGTATAGGATCACCTACATTACTGTAGTGCTGACATGTTTCTAAATGGACAATTTCCCCTCTGTCTAATAAATAAAGAAAATCTATTCACATTTTTGCAATCACTTCATACATGAGAACACAGAACTTACTTCAGACACTGTATTTGATTTGCATGGTTCGTGTTTTGATTATGTGCGTCAGTGTCATTGGGTTCCTCCATTAATAACAGCCTGTACACTGATTCGGCCTTTATACTGAAAGTCCTTATATTCCCGAGCTCCTGATCTCATTAGATGTGTTTCCATAAACATATTTAATGCTCTCTTTTGTTATTTAGCTTTTTTTTTTTTTTTTTCACAATACTAAATGCATGTAAAGAAATGGGAACATCTGTTTTGTGTAAATTCTGACACAGCAAACATTTAACTCACATTTATTTATGGATGAAAGATTGAAATCCTATTCTCTGTCAACTATGAATAAAGACAACACAGCCATTTAGGATGTAAAACAACAGAATGCTCTGCTTCTACCGTTCATTACAGCCTTGTGTAATAATAAAACGAAGTAGATTTTTATTGTCATTGTTACAAGGATAATGAAAGTCAGTTTAGCACCTCTGTTTCTGTTAAGCGGCAAACATTTAAAGTGCAAAACAAGACTGTATAAAATATCACATGAAATACTGAAAAACCAAACTACAGAGATAAAATATTAAGTATAGAAATATTACTACTAAGATACACAAAAAGCTTGCTCTACTACAGATATGAATATGTGCAACATAAGCATATATGCAGGTAAGAAAAGGAAATATACAAGGTAAAATTAATAATAATGTAACAACAAGACAAGACATTCTTATTCATTTGCTCCACAATAGTTAATGGAAAATATACATAATTCAAATTTTCGCTTCTTTTTTTTTTTTTTTACATTTTAAGTTTGACTTCTATTCACTTGACATATTATGGAAACATGGCTAGTCTCTTCTGTTCCTCTAGAGTGGAAACAAAACTCACCACCGCTTAGGAACTGAGTCGGGTAACATCAACAAACAAAGCAGCATCTTTCAACATGATTTAGACTCATGCATACTTCACATAAGCACACAAACACAGCCTAACTATTCTAGAACTGACCAAAAGAATAAAGAAATAGTTAGCAGTACAGTTATATATTTGACATTGTTGTTGTTTAGATACTCTTTAAGCAAAACAACAGTGGATGTGTAAGTTTTGAGTTGTCGTTTCATAAATTGTCAGTTTCGTAGTTCATACAGATGCACATAAGATGGACTTCATCTTCGCTTTGGAAGTTGTTTTAGGGATTTAAATGTGTGTGGATGAGATTGTCCCAAATATCTAAAATATCTGTATTAGCGCCACTACATGATGTATCTTTTACTGGAGTTTAAGTGCATTTTGAAGATGCTCATATTGTCTTGATCATCAGCCCCAGGTGTTAAAATCACCACCAGAGCCACAGCTGTTTGTTTCAATCAGACAAAAGGAGGGAGGTGCTAAGATTATGGGTAATATAATAGTTCTGCTGCCACGTGTTTTGTGTTTTGGCTTGATAAACAATTTCCAGGTAGCACTGAAAAGTACAGATGTCTGATTTGCTCAAACAAGATGCACTTTTTTTTTTTTTCTTTTATAATTGGCAGATGCACAGTCTGTGCTCGTCATTTTCTGTGAAGATGCATAAGATTAAGAGTTTGGAGTCAAAGATCGGGGCTAAGGGTGCTTAGAGGTCGAGTTATCTTGGAGTCAAAATAACCTGTTCTTCAAGCCAAGAGAATAATTTAGTAGATTCACTTGCTCCCTCTGGGGTTAGACATAAATTCTGGTGGTTGCATAAATTCTGAGACTCGCCCCTGTAATTAAAGCAACACACGGTGTCATCTTCTCCGAGTTATCTGTCGCTGCGCCGCCACTGTGCATTCAGCGCCACTAACTGCAGTCAGGATTGTTGTGGAGCGGAGGCAGGTCTGGACACACAGCTGAACTTGGTAACTGTACAACTCAGCCTTTATCCCCTCTGGTGATGCCACACCCCCACCAATCACTGAATACAGCACATAGTGATTCACCTTCACCTGAACAGCCCGGTTATCCTTGCCCTCAGGTCAGGAGAATTAAGCACACACAGTTTTAATTGGGTTGCGCAAATATTACGTTTCTTGTTAAATGTGAATTGACGTTTTTCCTGTCGTTTCATCACGGCTGGAATGCCTTTAATTCAAGTTTCCAAGTGCTTTTTTTTTTTTTTTTTTGCAATCATCCCCTCACATTGATGTAATTACAACCCCATTGACTACAAGCATTGAGCTGTACCTCAAAAGAATGAATAAACGACTAATGTTTCATGAAACAAATACCAAAAACAACCAACAGGATATATGATCTGAGGTGGTAAAGGCCTCTTGTATAAGTTAAATACATAATATTGGAATATTGGAGGAAGAGCCCCATTAATTATTATTATTATTATTATTTTTTAAAAATTTGACTTTGGAATTAAGTGACCGAAAAACATAACTGTAAAAAATTATTTAGAGACATTTCAGGTCATTTTTACCAAAAAAAACCCCCTGTTAATTATCCCCATCTACCACTGACTACCAGATCCAACAGTGTAATGATTTATAATCTTATGAACTAATTCAGAAACCCACTGTCATCATCAACGTGGACAACTAATACTGCTCTTCCACCTCATGGTACTGACACAACTTGATTCTACTCACTGTTGGTGCCTAATTCTTTTCTTTCCACTATACCCCCGTCAGTGTGGCTGGTCATCATAGCAACACTACACTGTATATGAAACCTTCTCCTTTGGCTATGGTATAATGAATGATATCTAATAAATAAACGTTATCTACAGTATAGTGCAGTAACTTCACTGAATGTATTCCGTCTGGTATCATATAACATCGACCCAATGATTCTCTCTTGATTGTTCTCTGGTTTGCAGTATTTTCATGGTATATTTTGGATTCATTTTTATGGAAATGACACTAAACAAGACCTAGAGGTTCAATGATCCATCCACTTTCTTTGCACTGGAACCTTTTTATAACTTTTAACAACCGACCAACCAAGTTTCAAAACTGAATGAAAAGAGTTGAGAAACTTTGTCCAAACATCATGGAACAGACAAATGAGTAAACCTGAGGTGTGTGGATGCATCATGTACTATCCAAAACCAGATGTGGTAGAAAAAGGACCATAACTGTGACAGATTTTTTAGTCTTTTTCTTTCACTTTATAATACTTCATACTGCACCTTTTTCTTTCAACAATTAGGTTTTGTCTTAAATGTTGTCAATTTTGTCTTTGTGGCAAATCTCTATTAGTACCAACTATCAGTAATCAGTCTTCTTCATTTATTAAGATTTGGTGTCAATTTCAGTTCTGAAAAGTCTGTTGAACGACTCAATAGTTTTAGCTTAAAGAATGCGGTGTTTTCAAGGTCACTTTATTTATATCCGTGTGTAGATTTGTTTTGCAGACAGTGGTACTACAACAAAACACACATTGAACCTCTTAAGCAGGTACTATGTTGCTTTCTTTACCTACATGTAACTGTAATATTGTTTTGATGATTGAAGAACAGACTTTAAAGGAAACCTATAGTCATTTTACACTGTTATCCAGAGTACAATATCACAGTATAGCTTTATGAATGAATATAATAATCAGATGAATCTTTTACCATTAGCTTTGAGTGGTTTCCTTTAGTTGTCAAACTATAGCACCGTACATGGACGGTTTGTTGATTCATAGTCAGAAGCAGATTTCCCTCTTTTCACCTTGTCTTAATTTATCACCATTGACTCCCATCTGTCCAACTGCCAGCTACCTGTGGCTCAGCTGAACTTGGTTGTCAAATATTTCTGCAAGGTATCAGAAATGTTACTCACAATACTTCCATTCACCACTATGCTATTAATAAAATATGAAGGCTTTGTTTATTTTCTGAAGTGAACAGTGTGTTCTGCTCTATGTGAGGGGCAGAGGAAGCTGAGTAAGAGCAGGAGGTGTTAATGTCTTACAGGGAGAGTTGACCTACTGTCTGTTTACGGCACTCATCGATTTGTTTGTTTTGTAACAGGAGAAGATCCACAAGCTGTATGAGAGGAAGCTACATGGAGATTTTGATACAAATAGCCACATTCAAAAAAAGAAAGAATTCAGAAACCCAAGGTATCCAACCCAACACACCTAAATCAACACGCACGTTACCCGATTCCTTTGTATGTTTTGGTTTGAAGTCAAAGAAACTCGCTCATTTTCTTTTCACACATCAACAGCAAATGTTTTCAAGTGTCTGACTGAGCTGCTTGGGTTTATTTCAGTATTTACGAGAAGCTCATTCAGTTCTGTGGTATCGACGAACTTGGAACCAATTACCCAAAGGACATGTTTGATCCTCACGGTTGGTCAGAAGACTCCTATTACGAAGCTCTAGGTACGTCACTTTCTATCTTTGTTGCAACTATGGGTTTGTGGTCGCAGGGAAACACTCATGTGTACGTCTTCTCCTTCCAGCCAAAGCCCAGAAAGTGGAGATGGACAAACTGGAGAAAGCCAAGAAGGAGCGGACCAAGGTGAGACAAACACCAGTAAACAGTGGAATTATTCTGCTGTCAGTGCTCTTGTAGATCTGCGTCAAGGGCAAGTCTCCACCAGCTGCAGTAATTTCAATGTTGCCAATAAAAGATGGAACAAATTCAGGTTTTGAAAGAGCAGCTCATGCCCTGCCTAGTGCTGCATTACAGCACATGCCCTGTCAAACGTACAAAGATTAGTTGTCTTCATCTCTGGGGCTTTTTTTGTGTGTTTACTATTTGGCTCTATCATACTGTAGAAAGTAGCAGGGATTAAATGTACTCTTCTTCTTCATCATATATCCTCCTGAGACCCAGGATATTGAATTATTTTTTTTTACATTAAACAATTGTCTTGTTTGGAAACTGCATAATGCAATAGGTTTTACAGCTATTTTTTTTTTTAAGGTATTCTTGTTTGTTTATTTATTTATTAATGAAATGTAAGTAAAACCGACAAATATTTGTCACCTACCGAGGACAAAAATGCATTGCCGTGTCTCAGGAGGATATCGCAGAAGTGGTGTTGTACTTTGTGCAATCGTGTGCATATGTTACTGGACAACAATATAGTATCATGTAGTTTTGTTTCCTGTGGGCATGCCATAAAATACTTGTGAGTAAGGCATTGCACTGTGTGTATTTCATAGATTGAGTTTGTCACAGGAACTAAGAAAGGCACCAACCCGTCGAGTACTGCAGCCTCCACCACCAGCAACACAACCACCACCACAGCTACAGGTAAATGTTTACAAGTGCAACACCTCTGTGCTGTTCCAGTTACATAAACCTTCCCATCTGAGTTAATTAAAGCAAAATGAGTGAGAATCAGTCATAGTCATAACCCGAAGTTGCTTCATTTGAAACAGAAGTGTCAGGTTTCTCATTACTGGAAATAGATTTAATATTCTGTTTAATCAGTAATGCCTTTGAGCAGAGCTGCATGAAGCTGTGTGCACTTTTACTCCTTTTCCACCAAAGCCAATACACAATCCCAAACCAGTTGTTCATGTTCTGAGGCTGGTACCAACACTTTAATGGCCTGGAAGTAGGAATTGCTTGGGCAGGGGTGATTATTATGACTAGCAAGATGAACCAAAAGTGAAAAATTTGCTGTATTTGCCAAGCTGTTCAGAACTAGTACACGGTTTGTGTTACTGGAAAAGGGGGCATCTCTATTGGAAATGAACCACAAAATAATGGCCAACTTGCAGTGTTGATTATTTGTGTAGGAGCTAAATGTTATGAAGCAGCTGATTTAATCTATCCTGCCACTTATTCCTCCCTTGTTTACTCATCAGCAGAGGCCCAGAAAAGGAAAAGCAAATGGGACTCTGCGATCCCCGTGACCCTGGCCCAGCCCACGCTCATCACCACCACTGCAACACTGCCAGCTGTCGTCTCCGTGACAACCACCGCCAGCGGCACCAAGACCACGGTTATCTCTGCGGTGGGCACCATCCTAAAGAAAGCAAAGCAGTGAATACGAGAAATGGACAGGAGCGTATCTGAACTAAGGACGGACACAAAACTGTTTCTGTTTGGTATCTATGTAAAAAGACGCAGAGACAACTGAACTGTGTACAATCTCCAAAGCTTCTCTGCTACACTGGGACTAGTTTAAAAGACCTACCTGCCTTCTGTCTCTGGGATTGTAACTGCAACTTTGCATAAAACATGTTAACTTTTGGGGAAACAGCCCTAAAATTTGATGCATGGTGTAATCCAAAGCTTCTGTTAGGAATCTCTTTCTGTTTTTAAATGTTTCAGCAACAGATGTTAGTGTTAAACAGTCAAAGGAGCAGAACATAAGAGCGTGATGATGGTTACATAAGAAAACGATCAGATCGAAAAAATGTTTTATTTTTTTATTCATAGTTTTGGTGTGGTATTTTCATGTCTCCTATTGCAGTAAATATGTACCAACTAGTTCAATGTGACACCAATTTTTCAGTGTTTTTTCCCTCTTTTGACAGTCCAACATAAGGTTTTTTACACTTATATATATGTATTACTGATGAGGTGAATAAATGAATCAGATGTTGCCTTTTCATTTTGATTTTTTTGTCTTTGTCATTTCCACAAACTCACCATCGCAAGTTTATCCATCTTGTGTGATCATACGCATGCTGACATTTAGGTTTTCATCACCTTTGTCACCGAGATAAGGGCAAAACATAAAAACAATACTGTTTTCATAATGCTTTACATGTTTCTTCCACTTCACATCTTTACATTCTACCACTATTATTTTAAAACCAGTTCTATTGAGTGCAGACTGGCCTAAATCTGGGCTGAAAATTTGTTTGGCTGCTTTGCCGACGCCCACAAACACACATAGTTTCTCCTCTTGACTACATGTGTGATCCAGGTGGAGGCTAGACGCACTGTTCTTCATCTCAGTTGCCACATCTGATTTCTATCCAGGGGTCCCGCCAAGATGTCTGCACTTCTGAGACAATGTTCAGGGTTAAAGTTCAGTGAAAACTGCCCTATGATTGAATAAGAGAAGATACTGAAACATTTGCAAGATGTTTGTCTTAGCTGAAAAATGCATGAACTTCAAGACAGTAAACGTGGGTGCATTCTTTACTAAATATGCAAAGGTAGCTTCCTTATGTTCTGACCCATCATGTTAATGTTATATAAAGATTAATGCATTAATGCTATGAATATAAAATGCCAGATCGGGTTTGTTCCTTTAATCTATAAGGACCCAGTGTGACTTTTGTGGCAGTTCTCAAGTTATTTTTACCTCCGCCAATGAGGTTATGTTTTTGCCAGCGTTTGTTTGTCTGTTTGTGTGCAACATAACTCAAAAAGTTATGGACGGATTTTGATG
>JAPSES010000109.1:732276-759264 GCA_029822895.1 Maxillicosta whitleyi | reverse complement strand
GATAGATAGATAGATAGATAGATAGATAGATAGATAGATAGATAGATAGATAGATAGATAGATAGATAGATAGCTTTCACCTCTGAGTCATGTTAACTACTTGTGTCCTTGGTCTGTCTTTACTTCTCCAGTTTGTCTTTAACATGCACACCCAAAATAACCAAATAGATTATAAAATAAAATGTCTATTCAGGTGAAATAACCTGTGTGGGCATTCTGCAAATCCTTGAAATTTCAGTTTTGTAATATTTGTTAAATTATGTAATGATTTAGTCCAGGAGCCAGCATTTCTGGTCCTGGAAGCCCCTACCCTGCATGTTTTAAACGTTTCCTCTTCCAGCACACCTGACAGTCCATATCAGGCTTCTGCAGAGTTTACTGATAGGTTTATCTTTTAAATCTTTTATCTTTTTCGGGCGTGTTGGAAGAGTGACACATCTAAAACATGCAGGATAGTGGCTCTGTAGGATCGTTGTTGCTGATCCTAGAACTGATCTAGTCTTCAACTTTATCACAAATAAGACATTCATTCCTAAGACTTCAAAATTAGTTTTTTTTATTATTATAGTTTTTATTAGCATTATTAATTAACTTTTTTTACTTATTTCGGTGTGTTTTTATATAAAGCTACATCATGTAACCTTGAAATTTGGGTCAGTTGTGCTGGGAGCCAGTTATTGTTGACTTGAGTTTCCATGGTAACTGTAGATGGTAACTGGTGCTTCTGCTGTAGAGGAGCATCAGTGTCATCCTTTGGAAACTTCAGTCCAATGCGTAGAATCATTCCACAGACTGTTCTCATGGATGTAGCTGATGAGAAAATCAGAGAAGTTGCTAATTTTTAAAGGTGTGTTACAATGTAATCACATGATAGGAAAGAAAATACATTATATATATATATATATCAAGTTTTATGAGATATTATACCTTGATTTGATATTTCAAGAAGAGTTTCAACTATTTATCTCTTATATGATTTTATGTGACCTCTAATAATTATAATTAAACAGTTTAATGTGCTGTAAAAACTGTAAAACATTAATATGAAGATTTAATTGAATATATTTTCACCATGAATAGTCGTCAATATTGACTTACTTTTACAATGTATTCAATGAATGTTTAATTTTAGAGGAAGTGTGTGTTTTTTTGTTTTTTTTTGTCATAGTTGGATGAAGATTAAACAATTAAATGTCAGCTATTAAATGAATCAACTATTATGATCAATTAATTGGTCTGAGTAAAAACAAAAACAAAAAAAACCCTTTAAATCCTGTATTTTCTGGTTTTGTTCCTTATCTGTCACAGTAAACTTAATGTGAATTGAAGACAACATTGGAGATACTTTTTCTCCATTTTTTCCCACATTTTATAGACAACACGATTGATTAATTAAACAAGAAAATCATCTACAAACTTATCATCAGTCAAAAATAATCATTAGTTGCAGCCCATCTGCTGCAGTTATCGAAACCTGTCGACTAATCTACACAATCTCCCACTGACTGTGTGTTCCCTTTATACGGGGCTGTCAGTCCCTTCGCGCATTATTGTAGGAACACAAAAAAACACAGTGAGGTCATTGAGTGTCAGGGTCAGTGTGCCATGTTGGCCCCCGGTGCTGTGGAATGCAGACTCCCTCCTGACTGGCACCTTACCACTTTCACCCACCAGAAGAGGAAGCCGCCAAAAAAGGAAAAAAGATATGTGGCAATCATAATACTCATACCAAATATTTGCTGAGGAGAAAATGTGCCTGTAAGTATGAGCAGGCAATTGTGTAAACACAAGAGTCACAAAGCGTTTCCCATAGCCTGCAGGCGCTGTTCTGCTCCGTGTGCCACTCCCAAAAGCTTGGGAGGAGACCACAGAGGGAGGGGCTCCTGAGCCTCAAGCCCACACAGGTGAACTCCTGTTGTGGTGGAATGTGCACTGGAGAGGGGGGGGCTTTGACACATAGAGGTGTGGAGCTTTTAACTTTTTCACAGGGTGGGGAAGAGATACAGAGGTACAGGAAGGGAGTTAAGGGAGCTCACCTGGACAGAGCAGGCAGAGTGGGTCTGTGAGTGGGTGTGTGAGCATATCCACTAGGAGGGATCAAGTCACAGCACACTCAGTCATTTTCACTCAGTTGCTCTGAGTCTTACTGTCTCTCATATCTCTGTGCTGTTCACACTTGAAAAGTAATTGCACAGTCAAGATTCAGCTTGAGGGTAAATCAGTCAATATTTGACCAGACTGGACCGGAGCACTGCAACAGAAACAACAGGAAAAGTGCAAGATTGTTTCTGTTTTTTTTGTTCTTTTCTTTTACCTTTAACTTGAAGATTTTTTTTTTTTTTTTTTAACACAAGTGGATACAAACTTTCCCCAAATCCGTGTGTCAGAGAAAGCAGGGAAGGATTTAGTGTTTTTCTTATTTATCGTTGGACTCTTGGACTCGGACTGCTGCAGAGCACTAAGAGGTTTGTTTGATTAGTAATCTATTTAAGTCAGTCATAAATTTTCTTAAGACTCCATTGTTTTCACTGCACTGTTAATTCTTTCAGTGTTACAAAACATGTGGACTATCCTCCTGGGTCATATCTGTACATGTGCTGAGTAAGGTGTATGCTGTGAACTTATGCAACTTTATTTCTCACCATGAGGTTTAAGGATTTACTTGCAAGAGTGAAGCCTGAGTGGTGAGCACATTTGGATTCAGCTTAGCAGTTATTCTCTGTGTCTCTCTCTCTTTTTTTTTTTTTCTTGGCCATTTCTGCATGACTGCCCACATCAAAGTACAGACTACAAACTAACACAGGTGAAAGAAACTGGACCAAGCAAACAGTGGGAAGAGAATTCAGACAGAAACAGTTTGCTACTGTTTTGCAAAACTTACAAACCTGTTTTAATTCCCTTTGTATTTTTTGGGTTTGAGTAGGAATTCTTGGGTGTGTAGGTGAGTGTTGCTGTGATTTAATTTGCTGTCAAAGTCAAGACCCCCAAAACTTGTTGGTGATCCTTTGCTGATGATGTAATGACCCACGCCCAGTGCTGTTATGTTCACCTTTCAGGCATGTTGTTGTCTGTGGACAAAAAAAAAAAAAAAAAAACAATTCCATGAACTTGAAACTTTGCCACTGAGTTCTTCAGACCAAACAAGAAGAAGCATTTCTATTTTCTCTCTCCCAAGCTGTTATTTGTCTCCCAGGTTATTGTTAGTGTCACTTACATGCCTTTCATTTGAGAAGCAGCAAAATACAAAGTGCTTTTTATCCCCTCTGCTCTGAGCATTCTGGTCAAGTTTTGTGGACAGGAGTTGGTCTGTTCATTTTTTTTTTTTTTCCTGACCTATCTCATTCTGTGATTTATGTGACACCTTGTGGCATGAACTCACGCACACACGCACGCACACATGCACGCACGCACGCACACAAACACACCTGTAGTTTAGCTCAGGTTCACATCAAGGTGCTAAGGTGCCTTTCCCATATGGCTTTAGGCTGTGTTTTTAACTTGGACAGGTCATTTTCTCGCCTCAAGGAGAAATTCCTTTTTGGAGTTGTAAATCCTCAGAGTACCGTGTTTTTGTGCGCCGTGGCTCACTGTCAAATTTCTGCCCACGGAGACAATTATGGAGACATTTCTTTGCCACATAATGCCCTTTGTTCATTCCCCTCCTCCTGTCTGTAATTCAGATCATTTTGTGGCTGCCTGTCAATCAGATTGTTCTGCATCTGAGATTCCAGCATATAATTATAAACTGTTTTTACTCTGCCTAAGCCTATTCAGCACGGAATATTTGAGTTCTCATTCGATACTGGTATACTTGGATGTGTTTGACACTGAAAATGAGTCTGTACCAGAAAGCCTTTTTTTTTTTTTTTTTTATCTGTGAGGATCTTTAAACTGACATGCAACTAAAAAACTAGTGTATGTCAATGATATGTAACCATGCAGCAAATTCTGCCTCTGATAACTGTCCTATTCAGCAGTGTCCTTACATTCAATATATCTTGGATTGTTTTTTAACACAATCTGTACAAACACAATTCTGTTAATCTTTGCACTAGAGAAGTAGCTATGTTATATTGGCATGCTCATGAGATTCTTTATTATTTAAAGACTGTTCATTTTGGGTGATAGGATAAAGCCAAACGACTGCATACGGTGTTGCAGCTTCACTCTAGAATGACTTTTAGGTTTGCAGCTCTTTCACAACCAGAGGTGAAGGTAGGGGAGTGTCTGGGCCTGTTCACTTCTCTGAGCCTTGACCAAGGGAAAGTACAGGTGGATCGAGTTACACCTTCACCTGCGCAGGATTGAGCAGTGCATAAATTCCGCCTTTTCACTTGCTTTAACTGTGCTATTTGAGCTTTATTGTACATATATGTACATTGTTTTCTTTGTGTGTTTGTTGCAGGAAGGAGATGGGGAGATGGATGTTACATCTCCCAGTGGGTCTGGGCCTTCTCGCTGTCCTGTTGACCTGCTGTTACGCCGAGGGTGAGGAAATTTAGGATCATTTTTGTTTTTTTATATGTTTTTATATGTTCATGTGCAAACAGAAGAGCTGGTGTTTGTCATGTGTATCATTCTAGAACTGTAGTGACTGGTCAATTAATGATTAACTATCATTGATTCACATTAAACATTTGTACGCAAAGGAAATGGCTTTTTTTTTTATTTTTTATTTTTTAAAGAAATCTAAAACAAAGTGGAGGTTTATCCATTGTAATTTCCGTAACTATGTAGTAGTTGTTTGCTTTATTTTTTTCACCTATTTCCAACAAGCTTTCTGTCAGCAACGGGTAAATACCTTGAAATGCAAGACTGTGCATTTTCTTTTAGAGATACAATATTCTACATATGTATTTTTAGTGTTACTACGGGTGTTATAGACATTCTCAATTTGTATTGATTGATCAACTATTTCTCAATACAGAGTTTTATGTAAAGGAATCGATTACGTTACATGCATTCTTATTGATACATTTAATGATATTGAAAGTTATTATTATTACTGAGTTATATAATAAGCAGGATGCAGTTATTGTGGAATAAACTGGTTCAGGTGTTCCTTTCCTTGTAAATCACACATTTGATTTTTACTTGCACTGGCTTTGATATTTACTGATGCCCTACTTCCTCTTTCACCCCCACAGTGAACTACTGCTTCGCTTCCAGGGCAAAAACCTGCTCTGAATGCCTACAGTCTGGCACAGGCTGTGCCTACTGCCCTGATGAGGTGAGTGAGAGCAGAAAAAAACAAGAAAATAAACAAGTGGCTTCAAATCCTTCAAGTTTGACATGAAACTATGACTATACTAGGACTATGTTATTTTAAAGGAGGAAATGTTGATTTTTAGCATGTGTATAAGTGTCAAATCACTATTTGTGCAGCATATTCATAATATACTTTTAATGATTAATGTAAACAAAACTATTAATCAAACTTCCTGCCCGTTTAGAACTTTAATGGCCCTCGCTGTGACCTGTATGAGAATATAATTGCCCATGGCTGCAGTGTCGCTGCTGTTATCACAGCTCAAAGTGAAATGCAGATCGAAAGAGTAAGTCACCAGTTCACATAACATTTCTTATTCAAGTTATAGATTCAAAAAGGAAGGTATCAAATGTGATTTTTCTTTCTCCTCCATTGCTTGGCTCACTGCTCAGGAGGACAGCATCAACATTGCGCTCCAGCAGTCACAGATTTCACCACAACAGGTCAGTATGAGCTTCCTGCCAGGAGAAGAGAAGGTGATGGATGTGAAAGTGTTTTCCCCAACCAAAGGCCCTCTGGATCTTTATATTCTCATGGACTTTTCAAACTCCATGGCTGACGATTTGGACAACCTGAAGCGAATGGGCAATGAACTTGGTGAGCTGCTTTGTGTTCGTAACATACTGTTTCTACAGTATTTTTGTCACTTTGATGCTGATTTTGAACACCTTTGCTTGTAGCTGTATTGGTGAAGAAGCTGTCCAATGACTACACTATTGGATTTGGAAAGTTTGTGGACAAAGTAATTGAGCCACAGACTGATATGAGACCTAGAAAGTAAGAGAGAACATGTTATGGGTGTTTATCATACATATGCGACAGAGTAGTCTTAAATACTTACACTTCCTCTTTCTTGTTTTATCCTTTCAGACTTAAAGAGCCATGGCCCAACAGCGACCCTCCCTTCTCCTTCAAAAATGTCATCAAACTGACCAGTGACTTGAATGAATTCACCTCAAAGCTTCAGAAGGAGAGAATATCTGGCAATTTGGATGCTCCTGAAGGAGGATTTGATGCTATACTGCAGGCTGCAGTCTGTGGGGTTAGTAAAACTGCACATGATTTTTACATAAAAGTTACTTGTATCACTTTGAATAATTGGTGCAATTATACTTACATTAATGTCACCTATTTTAATGTAAACACGCTTATATAGGTTAATTCTCCATTTTAAGAACTTGATTTGGTCCCTGAACACCCTTAACAGCAACTCTGTTCCTAGCATGTGCAAATGCTAACGCTAATTGCTAATGCTAGTGCTAGGTACCGTTTGCACTAGGATGAGCAAAATAAATACTAAATTTCCATGTAAAGATAATAAAGTGAGTTAAACCTTAATCTTAACTTTTCTTGATGATGATCATAACAGAATTTTTTAATATTTTTTTTTTGTAATGTTAATCTAGTGTTGCTTTGTAAATTTGCTTTATCATCTTAAATGTGAAAATATGCCAGTGTTCAGTTTACAGATTGTTTATGCTGCACACCCTTTATAAAGAAAATATGTAACATTTACATGTGCTTATGTGAAGTTTGTGTTATAAAATCTTTGTGTTGTGAGCTGCTTGTTTGGTGACTTTAGCTAACTTTATTGCTAAGCTAAAAGTAGCTATTGTGTACAATCTTGTTGGTGTAGAGGAGCAGAAGAGAGATAAGAGCGAGTATATATATATTTTTGACATACATTTCCGATTAGAAATCAGTATTCAAGCTGAGGCAGGCTTTAGATCCTTAATGTTCGCAAACAGAACAATGCAATTATCATATAGGCTGACAATAGTATATTAGACAAACACATGGCTTATTTTGACATTGCTGACAGTTAACACCCCTGCTTGTGCTATATCCAATGTTATCTACAGCATCACACTTCACAGTCCACTCAATTCTCTTAATAAGTGATTACATATTGACCCAGACAACAACTGACACATAAGAATTTTAGGAAATGCAGGGGAATTTAAAACTACGTTTGTCTGCCACATACAGATTCAGGTTAACAGAACAAAAGCTAAACCATTTCATTTCCTTGTCCAGATTACCCTGTTTCTCTGCAAACTGTTTTTTTTTTTTAAATCACATTTTCTTGTTTTTATTGTGTTCTTAAATTAGGATAAGATTGGTTGGCGCAAAGCCAGCACACATCTTCTGGTTTTCTCCACTGAGTCAGCTTTCCATTATGAGACTGACGGTGCCAATGTGCTCTCTGGGATCCTGAAGCGCAATGATGAAGTCTGCCACTTGAATGCTGATGGAAAATACACAGAGGATATCAACCAGGATTACCCCTCTGTGCCCACATTAGTCCGTGTGCTCAGACATAACAACATCATTCCCATCTTTGCTGTCACCAACCACTCCTACACATACTACACGGTTAGCGGGTTTATTGTATAGCCTTTAAAATTATTTTGCAATATTTTGAACATGTTTAATGTTGATTACTTCTCTGTGTAGAAACTCCAAACATATTTTCCAATTGCTGAAGTTGGTTTGCTGCAAGAAGACTCATCTAATATCCTGCAAGTCATGGAGATTGCCTTCGAGGTATATCTTCAATTATTTTGACAGCTGTGAGAAAGTAATTTTTTTTTTTTTGTCATTAGAAAAACTTCAGCAACACCATTGAGGTTTAACGTCCAATCATGTTGTTACTGTCTGTCATTCTAGAGTATCCGAAGTAAAATGAGCATCCATGCAGAGGACAGACCCAAGGCTTTCCTGGCTGACATCTTAACCTCGAGTGGGAGTGTTGCTCAATATGGAGCCCTAAATATCAAGCCTGGAGCAATTGTAAGATCAGGCCGCGATTACATTTATTGCATTATACTAATAAGTATTTTACCCATTTCCTATCCTCACGACTAACGCTGCAGTGATGTTTAACCCATAAAGACCCAGTGCTACTTTTGTGGCAGTTTCTAAATCATTTTTTCCGCTAGATTTTACTTAAATCTAGCGGAAAAAAATGATTGATATTTTGCAGAACTGATTGTGAAGGCCTGCAGGCAGATTTCTTTGACTTTGACACTGCCTGGTAACAAATGGTGGCTGAAATGTGATTGATTAAATGCTTTAATGAAATCTCTGGAAGCATCATAACCAGAAAATCTATGAAAGGAAGCAAACAGACCATTTAGAATTATGTAATAAGTATTCATGGACAAAATATAATTAATATCAGTCTGTGATTCAGACATTTTTTTTTTTTTTAGGTCAGCAGAGAAAGCATTGCAGGTCCTGACAGCCCTTCACTGAATTTAACCTGTCTTGTGCTTTATCTCCATTTATTATAATATTATCCTTTGAATTTTGTATGTTTTCCATGAAAATCAGGTATTTTCCTATATTTAATCCACTGATCATGTAGATGTTCAAAAAAACTCAGAGTAAAGTTGAAGCTTATTGCATCTGAAATAGAGAAAACTGAAGAAAAAGTGACTTTTCAGCAAATATAACAATTATTCAATATAAAAACAAGTGTTTCCACCCACTGTCATTCATCAGACTACAGGGGATTCTACAGGTGAATCAATGTAGTAGATGACAGTGTTTCCATGTTCACTACAGAGGCTCTGAACTTCCAAATGGGTCATATCTGATGACTATGAAAAGATAACAAACTGCATTTTATACCAATTACTAACATGTATTGACAGGATTAGTGATTCAGAGGTTTTTAAACACTTTTAGATCAGTAGATGGTGTTGGTCAACACTGGCTGTTTGGGTCTTTATGGATTAAATGTAAATTATAATAAAATAGCTGAATGACGTAGATGTAATAAACTGTGATATTGTGCTTTTTCTCTTCAGGGTGACTTCAAGATGCGACTTAAAGCTCAGCGGATGATTGATGACCAGCCTGTCTGTGGAATGAACCGAGATGAAAAAGAAGGGACAATTAGAGTCAAACCTACAACCTTTAATGATGCAGTAAACGTTAAGGCTTCCATTCTGTGCCCAACGTGTGACTGTGAACAGGTAGATACAAAAACAGGTAAAAACAGTGGTGCACTTAAAATCACAATGATGTATGCGTCCCAATCATCATGTGCTTTTTCTCCAGAAACCTATCCTTAAAGCTCCCAAGTGTCATTTCAATGGGGACCTAGTGTGTGGAAAGTGTCTGTGTTTTGATGGCTGGTAAGAATTATTCGCTATTAATCCTTTGACAGAAAAATATCAAAAATTAAGACCAAGGTTGCTAAGATTTTGGTTTTGTTTTATCCCTGTGTCTTTCTTAGGGTGAGTACGTACTGTAACTGCACAGCCAGTAGCTCAACAGTGGACACCAGTCTGTGTAAAGGTCCGGACATGACTGAGCCATGTTCTGGTCGTGGAGACTGTCTGGAGTGTGGAACCTGCGTGTGCTACAATCCAGATCGGTTTGAAGGACAGTACTGCCAGTATGATAGGACCCAGTGTCAACGATTTGGAGGCTTCCTCTGCAATGGTAATAACTAAACCACTAAATATAATCCAATGAGTCACCTAATTATACTGTAGGATTTTGCTGTAAAAATATGTTTGCTCATACAAAAATACATCAGTCACCACTTACACCTCATTAAAAGTGTGTGATCTTATATTTACTGGCAGGGGCACTGGTCTCTGCGTGTATTTCCATAATTATGTCTTATTTTGGATGTGGACCTGTAGTGAATATATAGTGTCTGGTCAATACAGGGTATGCATATATGAAAAAAAAAAAAAAAAAAAATCAATAACTACCAACTCTCATTATATGCCTGTCTCTATTTTCTCTGTTGTAGTCCTGCTAGTTACCACATAACTAGAATGACTACATTTCAATAGTGTTAAGAAAATTTGAGACAATATTTTGAAACTTGCATAAAAACTAAAAAACAAAACTAATTACTGACATTAATTATTCCTAATAATGATTTTCACTCCAAAATCCCTCATTTTGTAAAGTGGTACGATCAATAATGAATGCATGGATCAAGTAATTAGGTTCCTGGCAGTAGTAAACTACGATTCCTTTCATTGAGTATTTCAACTTTGAAGTAATGACATTTAGTTGAGGGAAACAACTTCAAATTAATGCTATTTTATGTGCTTATATAACTGTCTGCAATAGAAAACTATAGAACAAATTCAATTCTTCCATATATAGGTGGAAATTAATATTGACGTTGACTTATATTTTTGCTAATCAAACATATCAGACATAATTTTCTGTTTACTATTAACAACCTCCCAACTACTGATTTCTCCATACACCCACTTTTCACAGATATAATAATTCAGCCTGTCTTTGTCTTCTCTAGATCGAGGTTCTTGTGTTATGGGTCATTGTGTATGTGCCCCGGGCTGGGAGGGCAAAGCCTGTGAGTGTCCCAAGAGCAACCAGACCTGTTTGGACAACAATGGGGTAAGTCGAAACGTAACATTTATGTGTTCTACATAGCATTACAGTAGTAGGTTGCGTTAAGTAAGAGCATGGTATTGAAGTCAGTGGTGTCATCTGGTGTCTGTTATGAGTATTTAAAAAAAAAAAAACAAAAAAAAAAAAATAAAATAGATGGTGAATCTTATCTATCCATATAAATACATACACACTTTTACATGGATTCAGTTTCAGTGTATAGTTTACTCCATATTTGTTTTTAATTTCCAAAATGGTGACTTTTTTTATTTATTCATACTTTTAATAGTGTTTTCAATTTGGCTTTTCAGACTTGCTGGCCAATTGTAAAAAAGTAAAATACAAACAAATAATGATTTTTTTCCCAAATTAAAGTAGCAGAGGTGAGTTTTCTAGACGAATATATGAATGCTGACCTATGGGCAATATAGAGACAAAACAAAAAATGCATGACAAACATGACATAAGATATAAAACTGGTGAAAAACTGTGTAAGACAATTAGAAAATGCATCTAGATGATAACAAAACGAGGAATCATCGAAAAAAAAATTATGTAAATGAGGTAACAACTATAAAGAGAGGTATAAAATATACGTATAAGAAGTAAAAATGAGACTTTCAGATACATTATTTTGACAATGAATGTGGACACTGGTATTTAAGACATGTAAATTTTGGTCCAGAGGATAATGTATTTCTCACGTATCAAGCTGGAAAAGTTTGGGAGCCACTACTTTAATAATTTTGTAATGTTGTAATAATGGTGTAACATAAACCTAAATGTAAATCTGTTGCAACCGTATTTACAAAAGTACAAGTCTTTAAAAAAAAAAAAAAATCCTTGCCAGTGTATTTCACATCAGTTCCTGTCTCTGTTTGTACCAGGGCATCTGCAACGGGCGAGGTAAATGTGTGTGCGGCCGATGTGAATGTACCAACACTGGAAATGAAATGACTTCAACCTGCGAGTTGAGTGCCCAGGTATAAACGGAAAACACGGCGCACGGCATGACTATATTTTCCACACATTTTCTTTTAGCCTTGGTTTAGCGTTGCACCATTCTTCTCATGTTCAGGCTGTGTTGGGAGCATGTGAATCTACAAGAACCTGCGTCCAGTGTCAGTCCTGGAAAACGGGAGAGAAGAAGAAGGACGAGGAGTGTAACACGTGTTTCTTCAAAAGTGTCATGGTGGATGAGCTCAAAGAACGTTAGTATAAAACTTACCTTTACAAATATTCCGTGCAGGCATCTTCTCTACTCGAAAGCTGATATAAGTGGTTAATATTGTTTTATGTGTGTGCATTTAGGGGAAAAGGTGGCTCATACGTGCAGTTTCCGGGATGAGGATGATGACTGCACCTTCCACTATACTGTTGACCATTCCCAAGATCCAGCACTGAATCCTGGAGGTCTAGAGGTTCAGGTGCTCAAGAAGAAAGGTCAGCTCCGGCTTGTGCTCTTCCTACATCACTTATGATCCGCTGTGCCTTAACAACAATTAAAATAGTTTTAACACTACTGTATGTATGTGTAATTGAAAATCATGTACAGTCCTAAATATACCCAAATTAAGCCATAATATGCATGTGCACAAGTATTGGAAAGTTGTTTGAACCAGTTTGTTAAAATCTTTTTTTTTTTTCCCAGATTGTCCCCCTGCGAGCCTCCTATGGCTGCTTCCTCTCCTTTTGTTCCTCTTGTTACTTCTGGCTTTACTGCTGCTTTGCTGCTGGAAATATTGTGCCTGCTGCAAAACCTGCTGCCAGGTATAAACACACGTTTACCTCCGGGAATGGTCCATGTTTGTAAGCTAGAGTGGAAGTAATGCTGTCTGTCTTTTCTGACACAGAGTTGTCTGGCCCTGCTGCCGTGCTGTAAAAGAGGTAAGATGTATCACTTTGCAAAACTCTATAAGTCTGACTATATTTACATCCATTAATTATTATGGGCTTTGCCTTATTCTGTAAAAGGCAATATGCCCAGTACTTATCCACTAATATACATTATTACCAATCAAGGCTGATAACCAATGTTAGTGACTCATTTTCATCTTCAGTAAAATTGTTGTCCAATTTTCTTAAACAAAATCTTACGTTCAATAATATTTTTTTCCATAATATTTTAACCTCATCTTACATTGAACCAAAGGGATTCTACATTTTGCTAGTTCTTCTCTCATTTCTGTGTTATAAATACATAACTAACCTCTGTTAAAGGTTTTCTAATAAGCACTGAACAACTGACTATGTCATTTGTATCTACAGTTGCACCATTACTGTTTTTTTTTAATATATATTTCTTGATGGGACTTCTTAAGATGTCCTATATATATCCAAAGAATCCTCTGAAAACCCAAACAATATTGGTCTTAATTTAATAATCCAACATTAGCTACAAATAGCATATGATGTTTACATGACCATGACCAAACACCAAATATTGTCAAATTCAGGATAATAGTAGGATATTAGTGTGTATGTAATTTACTAAATGTGCTGTTCTTCAACATTTGTCCAATATGATGTGTATGTATTTGAGCTTTTGCTGTATTCCCTTCAGGTCGCATGGTTGGCTTCAAGGAGGATGAATATCTACTCCGCCAATCTCTACTTACTTCAGACCACCTGGACACACCGATGGTGAGGACTGGACCACCTAAAGGCACCGATGTGGTCCGCTGGAAGGTTACTGATAATGTGCACCGACCACCTAATCACCCTCAGGCTCTGATTAAGCCCAACCCTAAAGAGACCAGTAAGTGTCAAATGTTTAATCTACAATAAACTGACTCACTACGTCATTGAAAGATGCAAATTGGTGTGACATTGAACTCTCAAAAGATAAAAATTATAACTTCATCCTCTGTTTCTGCTTTGTTCTAATGTATTATTCCTTCTTCGTACATAGTCCAGTTTCCGCTCTCCCTCCGGCTAAACAGGTTGTTCTCTGAAAACCTGTCTCGTCCTGAATCCAGAGATGCCGAGCAGCTCCGTAAAGAAGTTGCCGATAATGTGAGTGCGCGTTTTTTTGCTTTGTTGTTTTGTTGTTTGAGTAAATGTTATGAATGTTTAACCAAATGTCATGTTTGCTCATTTATGTAGCTCAATGAGGTGTACAAGCAGATTCCTGGAGCCCAGAAGATTCAGAAGACCTCATTTAGGTACGAGATGATACAATACATGCCTTTTGTCTTAATTTTTGGAAATTAGATGTTGTCTTACCCTTCTATATCTGTTCGGACTCATGTAGAATGCAGAGAAATGCAGGGAAAAGGCAGGACTACACCATTATGGACACTGTCCTATCAGCTCCTCGCAGCAGCTATCCTGATATTGTCAAGCTGACGCAGAAAAATGTCCAGTCAGGAAACTTCAGCGACCTTAAAGTGGTGCCTGGATACTACACTGTGGAAACTGACAGAGGTATGCTTGTGTGGCTTGTACTTTGTATTTGATTGAGATAAATATACATTTTAATTAAGAAGTTGTACATTTTATTATCTAATCCAAGGGTGTCAAACTAATTTCAGTTCAGGGGCCACATTCAGTTATATTTAATGTGCAGAGGGGTCGAAATAGTAAAATAATGACAGAATAATATATAAATAATGTCAACTCTAAACTTCTCTTTATATTTTACAGTGAAAAAAGTAAAATGACCTGATGAAAGTGTTTAAATCTACAAATTATCCTTTCAAACAATGTGAATAATATGAACACTATAATCACTATTATGCTCTAATTTATCATTTCCACACGTACATTATAATTTACAGATTACATTGGATCGACAGAAACACAAAATATTTAGTAACAGGTGGAATATTATTAAAATTGCACATACTTTTTTTAAGACATTTCAGTTAATTCAGATTTTTTTTGCTAAATTATACTTTGTTTTAGTCTAAATACATGAAAACATTTACATTTACAAAGCAAAAATTCGGATTTGGGAGTATTTATAGGTTATTATGACACTAAATTGGTCTCAATGTGGAACCTGAACTAAAATTATTGTTAATAAATTTTTGCATTTCATAAATTCATTCCAGGGGCCAGATCGGGCCCTTTGGCAGACCGGATTTGGCCCCCAGGCTGTATGTTTGACACCTGTGATCTAATCCCTGTACAGAGGCTGCAGGAGCTGTGGAGTTTCAAGAAGGTGTGGAGTCAGTGGATGTTCACGTGCCGCTCTTTGTTAAGGATGAGGATGATGACAAGAAGCAGCTACTGGTGGAGGCTGTGGATGTGCCGCTGGGTATTGCTGAGATTGGAAAACGTTTGGTCAACATTACTATCATCAAAGAGCACGGTGAGGAAGAGGTTGCATATGTCACAAAACTCAACTTCACATTCAAGAAGCTTAAGACAGTTAGACAAATGATTCCCAGGAATTCATGACAAATGAGTAAAAATCTTTCTATTCTGTGTCGTCCCAGCCTCCAGTGTGTTTTCCTTCCTCCAGCCGGCGTACACTTACAGCAGACTGGACGGCGTGGCTAACATCCCCATCAGCAGAGAGATCATAGAGGACGGTCGCACACAGGTCACCTACCGCACACGAGACCTCACAGCCAAGGACAAGAAGGTGTGTTTGTCAGGTTCGATCACAGTAGGTTAGATACAGGTCAGATGAGAGGCTTTCTTAGTAATTTCTTGTGTTTTCTTCTTCAGGACTATGTGACTGTAGAAGGAGATCTGAATTATGGTCCCGGTGAGACCCAGAAGATAGTGCCTGTCCGTCTGCTGGAGCTAGACAGCCTTCTAGAGGACAAACAGGTCAAACAGTTTGTCATGGACCTCAGTAACCCACGGCAGGGCGCCAAGCTAGGACGCTACCCGAGAACGACAGTCACTATCGCAGATTCACCAGGTGACAATGATGCTGACGATTAGTGCGTCTTAGTTCTCCAGGTTAAGACACTCAACCTGGAGGGATGTTAACTTTCTATCTGTCGTCTTTTTTTATCCAGAGCCAAGTGTGATGATGTTCAAGAAGGGAACACAAAACTTCACCACATCTGACCCAAACTACGTTATCCCTGTAGTCCGGGCACGTAACACGGATAGCCCCGCCTCAGTCAAATGGCGCACCAAGAAGGCCCAGCGCTTTGACCTGTCAGGGCCTCTGAAGTTTGGTCCTGGAGAGACAGAGAAAAATATTGTAATTGACCCGAAAGCCCATCCAGGTCCAATTAAACCTGAGAACTTCCATCTGGAGCTGTTTGACCCAAGCAGCAACGCTTCTATTGGAGATAGAAAGACCACCATGATCAATATCACAGACGGTGGAGGTCAGTTTCTACTTTATTTTGACATTTTTCTTTCAATTTCAGTTAAATTTTGTATTGTTTTTAGCTGCTTTGGTAGTTTAGTTTAGTTTAGTTTTGTAGGTGATAGATCTTCATAGACTCAAACCATTCCTCATCCTTTAATGCATGTGTGTCTTCAGCTCCTGAGATGATGCAGATGCAGCAGAAAGGCTTTTCCAGCCAGAAATGTGCCTCTCCTGGTGGTCATCTTATGTCTCCTGATAACCCTAAGGCCAAAGCAATAGGACCCAGAAACATCCGCCTTAACTGGGACCCACCACCTGGAAACCCCATGGGCTACAAGGTACACGCTTGTGATGGTTAACTTTAACTTTTATTATGTGTATCTGTGGATTCCATGTTTCTAAAATGGTGCATTTTCTTTTCCTTTTGTGTTTTAGGTGAAGTACTGGATCTATGGTGACCCAGAGAAAGACGCTACAGTTTTAGACGTGAAAACCCCTCAAGCTGAACTGACTAACCTGTACCCCTATTGTGACTATGAAATGCGAGTGTGTGCCTACAATGCAATGGGAGATGGCCTTGATACTGATGTCGTCACCTGTCAAACTCTGGAAGATGGTAATTAGCAGAAAAACAAATGCTCTATTTCTCAGGAGCTGCAAGCATTTGAAAGTATTTTCCTTAAAAGTTTGCTTTTTTTTTTTTTAGAAAACACAGATTAAATCCTGTTCTGTCTGTTCTCCTCCAGCGCCTGGTGAACCTGGTCGTCTGGCTTTCAACGTCATCAGTCCAACTGTCACTCAGCTCAGCTGGGCCGAACCCGCAGAGACAAATGGCAACATCACAGCCTATGAGGTCGTCTACACACCCATCGATGACGACATGAGTAAGAGTCCCGCCAAAAACCAGAAATATAATATACTTGATTGCATTATGTGAATTCTTCCATGACCTAACATTTTCTTTCTTCCTCCACAGAGCCAGTCGGGGCAGACAAGAAAGTCAAGATCGACAACCCCAAGAAGCGGATGCTGTTGATTGAGAACCTCCAGAACGCTCAGACCTACCAGTACAAAGTCCGTGCCAAGAACAGCGTGGGTTGGGGCCCCTTCAGAGATGCCACCATCAATCTGGCATCACAGCCTGCCAGACCGCTCTCCAGTAGGTCATGAGCAAACACACATTTAGAACAATGACTTAATGTTGTGACTCAAAAAAAAAAACACTTCATATATTTGTCTTTCATCCTCAGTTCCAATCATCCCAGACATCCCTATTGTGGACGCAGAAGCAGGAGATGAATATGACGGTTATCTGATGTACAGCAATGAGGTGCTCAAGTCTCCTGCAGGCTCCAAGACGCCCAGTGTCTCTGGTGATGGTGGGTACCATAACACTAGTACTACTGCACAAGTACTCTACAAAACTGAATGTGACAACCAGTTGTTTTCTTTCTTCATATATGAAAAAAATAGCAATCTAAATTTAACGCAGAATTGTTTAATATAACAAACTGAAGGTATCTAATAGATAAATGCTAACTAAACATATAGGATGTCATAAATAAGAGTGAAGCAAATGTATGAACGTGAATTAATAGCCTACTGATAATAGTTGATTTGCGTAATACTGTAGTCCATCCAAGCAGGATTTGATGTCTTGGGGATAGAACCGATGGATGTTGGAACCAGTGGAAATGTAATGGTCAGATTTGTGCTGTAGGAACTTCACCAATGGATTGAAAAGGTGTCCTCTGGGTCTTTGCAGTATTTTTGTTTTCCTGTTTGAAGTGCCTTGAAGAGGTTGATATTAATATTCTGCCATATTTTATTTATTTATTTATTTTTTTACAAAAGCGACACTAGGGAAGGTATGGAGGAGTTGTGAAGCTGAATCATTTTCATGGCTTTGTCATTTTTAATACTTCCATCTGAGGGGGGGTGGGGGTGGGGCTTTTTTTTTTTTTTTAAATCAGGGAAACCCCACCCACGCAACAAAAAAAAATGCTTCCAGTGCATCCCCAGATATCTGCAACGGGAGTGCTTTACAATCCCAAACCACAGGGCCCTTGCTCATTAAATCTGCTGCAGTTATGCTTTCTGCAGCTGTTTTCCTACTCAGTCAGTCTTCTGTAAAAGACTACGCTGACTTTTCACCTCATGACATAAATCAGTATATTCATGACGTAATCCCGTATACCCAACAGGTGACAGCTCTACTCTTAAGTCATGTTTAGTGAAACAGACCGTTGATAATTCATGTCAGAAAATCAATCCTCCACCTGCTTGCTTCTTCCCCATGACCACCATTTACAAGGATGGAAATTTGTCAAGTTGGTGGGATCGAACCTGGATCTCCGTAAGGTGTCATGGAAAAAGCGTGTGGAGGTCATCCCCAACAATCGGCTCAGCACAGACACAGAGGCGAGCTCAGACGAGACCCCTCAACCGAGCCACACCCGAACACCTCAGCCAGGTGAAGACCTATCCATCAAAGAAACAGATTTGTAGACAGAGCGTCAGCATGGTCGCTACTGTGCACAGCAGTTAGGTATCCAGCAAGGCATCATCGTTTCTCCTTGTTTTCGCGATTCCGTCCTTTTTGTGATTTGGCTGATCATTCCATTCGGGCTTCGGTCCTTGTTCCCTTTACTCCGAGTTGCCATCTGTCCCGTCTGTCCTAATGCCGCCTGTCCACAGACGACCACTGGCATCAACTGCCCCATCCCCAGTTGATGATCAGGGCAGGCTTTCCCATGCGCCTGTCTGTCATCTCCCTGTCATCTCCACATACCACTTTGAAGGCAGTGATCCTGAAGCAGCTTGTTTGGCTTTTTTTTTATTGGGCGCCTGAATTGAAAATAACGGGAACTTAATGAAATGCATCTCTATCTTATTCATTAATGATACCTTTTCTTGCAGCTGTCATTATTTTTCTTATCATTGTACTCGATTTATCCTGTGATAAACTGTTTTTTATTGCAGTGCACCTTCATAAAACTGTGCTGTAGCTTGAAAGCAGACTTTTCTGCGTTATTCAGAAGGCGAAGTAGCTTAAACATTTTTACACCATAATGAGAAAGGGGAACAGCAATCATCTATTAGACCTCTGTATGTAAACGCTTAAATCTATGAATGCAAATGTGAGACACGGTGCTTTGTTTCCCCAAAATGTTTTAGTATATTGGAATACATTTTGTAGGAAATGTTTTGGGGTAGGCAAGTCCAAAACACAATCATTTGAATGGACGTAAATGTTTGAGCCCTTCTAATATTTTCAGTAGGAAAATGTTGTTGAAAATGTTGAGATTCCGTCACTTGAAGACATTCTTGTCTGACCTGCAGTGGTGTGGTTGCATGTCATAAGCTTTAACATGCACTACTCTGCAAAATAGAAATTTCAAGACAATATACTTTACTATTGTAGTGCCCCGCTTAGAATGTAATATTGTGTTAAGTTAAACGCGTATTCAGTTACCAAATGTATCTCCCTACATAGAGTACCAAATATAATTCTTTCACATTAACAGCAGTAATTTAACCAACAATATTTTAAAATATACTGCATATTTTCTAACTGAATACAATATTATATATCTTGCAGCGTACTACACTATCATTAGAAAAATAATTACATTTTCTGAAAATATATTTAACATTGAGCTAGATTTAACCAGTTAAAAGCTCAAACAGTTCTTATAATTCCCCAGCAGAAGACCAAAATCAACTTCAGTTTGATATGGATTTTGGAATAGTGTTTCTATTTTTATGGCCCATTTTTGTCTTTCAGTAATTAGACATTTCATGCCAAGTAAAATCTGCTCACCCCAGATTACACTGACATTTGTCTAACTGAATTACACTGTTACATGTGCTGTGTATGGGTTAGCTCTGCCTAATTTTGGGTGTTTTGTATCAACAGCATATAGTGTGCCAAACTGCAGTGAGTGGATTCTTGGATAGAAAGTCTCATGTTGTGTCTGCGACTAAATCTGGCTCCTGTTGTGTTTTTTTTTTTTCATAGATTACATGATGAATGGGAAATGGGACCAGAACTTCCTTTTCCCAGGGAGTTCAGTGACGCGCAACATGTCTGCATCATCCTCTCCCATGTCCACCCTGAGCTCCAACTACAGAGGGGCGGGAGGCTCCTTCACCACAGAAACAACCACCACCTACTTGACTGGACCAGGTAAAACGGATGCCTTTCATCACGTGAGGGAAATTAAATCAGTGTGTGTTACTTCCTTGAACGCTTACGTCGTCTTGTAGGAGGCACCCGTACACATGAAATGATGGGAGATGGAGTAACTACAACAGACGTCATCATGAGGAAGCGCTCAGAGAACAGGGCCTACACTGACGAACACATCCGTGACTCTATTGTCATGGGAGATGTTCCCAAATTCCCAGATCTAGGTAAAGTTGGTTCTGTGTTTGCACTTTTACAACCCATTCCAAAGTGAAGGATTAGAGGAGTTAGTTGTGTTGTGTTTTTGGTTGAAGAAAGATTTAGCTCCAGAGCGATATGTTAGATGCCTCGGCAGGATTACTGAGCAGCGCATGAGGCCGAGGGCTTGGACATCTGTTAGCGGGTTGGGGCTGTTGGCTGCACAGCAGGCTTATCCACAGTGACTTTGCAGGAGCTATGCTGACTATCGCTGTTTCTCCCCCTCTCCCTCCTTGTCTTCACACAATTATATACACATCATTTTTTTTTTTTTTGCCTATTTTTTGTTTTTTTTACTTGACTGTCCACCTGCCCACCTCTACCTGCTACTTCCACCATTTTCCTTTGCCTTCTCCTTTGCTCCTTCTGCTCAATGCGCCTTCAGGTGGTTTCGGCTACACTGGGATGCAGAGCAGCTCTCAGAGCCAGTTCAGCTACAGCCTCACTCAAGGTTCACGCGCAAGGACCCAGTCTTCAGACGTCAATGAAGCCTTATATAATCTGGACAGGGTGCTCCAAGGTAAGTTGCAGCATGTGAGCATGGGCGGCGGTTGTGTTTGCCTGCGTGACACGTGACTTCTTTGCGTTTAATCTTAAGCAGTTTTAATTGTTTTATGTTTTAGTTGCTACAAAGCCTATGTTTTACATTGGATCTAACAAATCTAACATTTAACCTATTGACTTGTGTACATTTGTGTGCTAGCATGACGTAGAATAGGACATAATATAACTTTGGCTGTGACTTAAGTAATGTTATTACCATATGGTAATATTTGTTAAACCATAGTAACCAGGGTTACTCAACTCTGCAGCTCTTTGAAATAATCTGGCATCTTTCCACTTCATTATATTTTATCTGTCTCACTATTTCCCACCAGGAGAAAATATTATTTGATGGATAACATTTCAACTGTTTTTTGTACAACTTCATTCATTCATGTATTCTTCTGAGACCCAATAAGTGAACATTTTCTCAATTTTACATTAAATGAGTGCCTTGATTAGAAACAGTATGATGCTACATTTTTTTTCATGCCCACTAGGTCAAAAGTGCATTGCTGGATCTCAGGAGGTTCATTAACCACAACTAATGAAACATAAGAAACTAGTTATTTCCATTCATGAAAAATTACCAACTTTTTAAAAAAAAAAAAAAAAATACTTATTTCATGCATTAGCTTGGTATTTTAGTTAAATATGAGCAAAACCTTGCAATTTTTAAGAAGTGACAGTTTTCCACCAGCAGATGGAAGCACAACACATGGACGTGTATAGCAGCATTAATGTAGTCAGGAAAAAAGATTAACACTAACACTGAATTTAATTAAATCTGAACAAAACTTAGCATATTGTGAAAATACAAACCTCAAACCCCAACTGAAAACATAAACTCACACTGAAATTAGAATGAAACATTAAAAAAAAAAAAAAAATACAGACCTTTTTTTCTTTCATCCTTATTGGTTATAACAGTGATACACTATGTATGTATCTATGTTTTGATATAATGCAGGTTTCTAACTCTTGCTTTTGTGTTTCCAGATGCTCGTCTCGCTCCAGGAGTCCCCGACACGCCCAGCAGGCTGGTCTTTTCTGCTCTGGGACCCACTGCCCTGAAAGTGAGCTGGCAGGAGCCTCACTGCGAGAAAGACATTTTAGGCTACTGTGTCCTTTACCAGCTGCTTAATGGAGGTACTGTCGACTGCTGTGCAGGATTTGTGCCAATCTTTTCATCTGATGCCAGACATTACATAACAGATATTATTTTGAGGTTTTTCCTGTGTTATCTTGCTCTCTTATTTTTTTAATAGATGCCTGAAATAATGAGGTCTGTTAGAAAAAGCTAGCAATTGTTTTGATTATTAATTCACCTATTAATTATTTTCTCTACTAATCTATTATTTTGTTGTTCTATAAATGTCAGAAAATGTTGAGAAAGTGTGCCTCAAAACTCAAGATCTCATATGTCTTGGTTTGTCCACAACAAACAGACTAAATAACTACTCAAACTGCTGTAGTTATACTTAAAGAGATTAAGAAGTGGTTAATTGTGGTTTTGGAGGTTGGGGTTGAAATGAAGACTTATTACTCCAAACACATAAATTAATCTATTCACTCGTTCTTTTAGAATCTTGAAAATTCTTTGTTTCATTGTTTCAATTACGTGAAACTCAGAGAAAAGTTGTTTGGGGCAAAACAGTAACTTTGTGAAATTATATAATAAGTTGGAAGCTTAGTGGTGTAACTTTGAAGTCATGTAACTGTGATGTAGGTTGTTTGTATCCTAATGTTAGCATGTTGGAGATGACATTTATGCTTCAAAAACCATTAATGGCTTCCATTTTATGAAATAATAATAAAAAAAAATTGTATTGTTTTTGTTCAGGGAGCGCCCGGATTCCTACAAAAATATTGCATTTCTTTGTTTGTTTCTTTCTTTCTTTCACTTGCATATGAAATATATCTGTGGATTTTGCTGTAGTCCCTTCTTTTCACTCCTTTTCCATGAATTCTCTTGTTGAAAGTCGTGTTTTATCTCGTGCAGGTGATGTGAAGCGCATCAATGTGACGAACCCTGCAGAAAACTCTGTCATCATCCAGGATCTGCTGCCCAACCACTCGTACCTGTTCAAGGTGAAGGCTCAGAGCCAGGAGGGCTGGGGCCCAGAGAGAGAGGGAGTCATCACCATAGAGTCTGCCGTGGACCCCAAAAGCCCCCTAAGCCCTGTGCCAGGTACTTCATTTGACTACTTTTGTGTCTCATTGTTTCAGATTCACCCACACATACCAGATGCGTCAAAACGCTAAATGCCCTACCTTCTGTTTTCTCCCTTTGTCCTTCATTTTCTGCAGGCTCACCATTCACCCTGAGCACTCCCAGCGCCCCAGGGCCCCTGATCTTCACAGCTCTGAGCCCTGATTCATTACAGCTCAGCTGGGAGAAACCTCGCAAACCTAATGGAGACATCCTCGGTTATGTAGTCACCTGTGAGCAGCTGCATGGTGGAGGTAAGGCTTCCAGGAACAGCTGTGTTTCAGATCTATAATTATGTGAGTTATCAGGTGTCATGGGTGTTTTATTTTTTTTCCAGGAGATGTGCGCTCCTTCCAGGTGAACGGAGACAGCTCTGAGACCAGTCTGACTGTGCAGAATCTCACGGAGAATGTTCCCTATAAATTTAAAGTTCAGGCTCGAACCACACAGGGCTTCGGTCCAGAGAGGGAGGGAATCATCACCATTGAGTCTCAGGATGGAGGTAAGATAGAACTTTTCTTATAAACAAGGTACCAGTAATCACTAAAGGCCTAAAGTGCGAATTTACTTAACAAATGATGATACTTATGATGATGATTTTTTTTTTGCTATGATGAGCAGGGATTGTAGTTTATTCTCACTTAGCTGCACAGGCACATCTATTGTAGAATTGTGGAAAAAATTATTAGACCATCAAATCATCAAAAACAGTGGTTACGCATCAAGTACTATTTCCTGTGTGTATCATGTGACTAAAACAGACAGAAAAGAAAACACGGAATGTCTAAAACCACTAATTTTTGTCAGTACGATGATATAGATATTGATGTACGAACTTAAGTGATTTTGATTATTATCAAAAAAAACATGGAAGATGGATAGATATCAGCTCTGAAATTAAACTATTATGAGCTATTTTTGTTGGTATCATTATATTTGTCCAAATAAATGTACCTTTAGTTCTAACAGGCATTCAATTTGAACAAGAAACAGAAGAAAACAAGGGTGGTCTAATATTTTTTTCCCGCAACTATAAGGGAAAAAATTTCAGTACAAAGCAAGATCCAATACTTTCCCCTGTACATTTATATAAACATCAACACAACAGAAGTACTTTACTTTCCCAAACATCACTTTGCAGAATTATATACATAATAATACGCAAAGCCCCTTTCCTATATTGGTGTCTTCAGCTCAGATGCTACATGTAGTTTTCGTCTCTTCTCACCAACAATAGCAGTGATTTAATATGACCAATGAATCATTGTACATAAAATGTTGGATTGTTATTTCCCATCCATCAAATTCCACTTTACTGTCAGAATCCAGTTCTGCTGATACTGGCAAACGCTATTTATTTTATCTCTAGTCTCAAATCATTGAAGTGATTTATCCAACCACCTGCTCACTGCAGATCACTAATATCCTCTACTCTCTTCAGGTGCTTTATCTCAATACAACAGCCAATCAATGACAAGAAGGGAGGTGTTCCAACTGCCGACAGAGGTCAACACACGGACCAACATCTCCCACACCATGATCAACGACCCCTACTTTTCAGGTACAAACCACGCTGGATTTATTAATCCTGCTTTACCATAAGGGTAAGTTAAACATATTCATTCACGAACCCTTGTTTTCTGTGGAACAGAGGGGATGATGATGACACACACAGAGAGCAGCGGCGTCATGACCCGACAGATCACCAAGGAGGTGGTGCAGAGGAGCGTCATGGGAGGAACCACAGTCACAAAGAAGATGTTTTATGAATCTTAGGATATGGTTAACTTCTAACTGCGTCTAAAGGTCCAAAGCGTGATGGGGAATCATACGGAGGTGCAGCAACTAGTGGACTTTAAGTGATATTAAAGGTAAACACGACACGCATTTGCTTCTCAAATTGGACGAGGTGCCCAATTCTCACAGAAAAGCAGTGAAACATCTTAAAGTTTTGGTTGGGGCTTTTTTTTTTTTTACCTTTTATAGTTGAAACAATCAATCAGTGCATTGAAAATATAACTGGTCGATCAATTCTTCACTTATTTATGGTTCACAGATAAAAAACACACATTAAAACTTGATGTCTTGTTACAGTTCTGACATAATATGAGATCCTTTCCACCCTCAAAGCTCTCACTGCTTATATTGTTTAGGAGTAAATGTTTTTTTTTTTTTTTCATGTCTGTTACAAACTGTAGTACTCTTTGCTCCTTACATAAGATCCAGTTTTCTTCCATTTTCACTGACTCATTGACTGTTTCACACTTCTACTTCTGTCCCGTAAACAAATCGAATCAGACTCCTCCCGCTCCCTCTGTTGGTTCAGAACTGATAAGACACACTGGGGCTTTAAATAAGGCCGGCACGGGTCAGTAATCTGAGCACGGTCCAGTAATCCAAAGTGACCTCTCCCGTTGACTCCTGTTTGTGTCTGTTGTTTCTGATCGGGCTTCTTCAGGGTACACACACCAAATCTGAACCGACGTTTCCACTGAAGACATGCACATCAAATACAGAAATTCACCCAGTAGTCTTAAACTGACTGATTAAAGGTGTAAAGGTGTTTTTTTTCTGTTCATAGATTTGTATTATATGTGTTTTTTCAAGCATAGATGGCCATATTTAATGCATTTTTTTTTTTTACTTTAGTAGATTGACATTGAATTAATGCCAAATATAGACATACAAACACTTCTATTGCTTATGTGCTTATGTTTCCTACTGACAAGCAAAGAGGGCATGATTTTAATATGCAGAGAAATAATCAAAAATCTGTTGTGTTTGCGATTTGTGAGATGTTTTCTACTCATGATGTGGTCAAGTCTTCATGCATTACATGCTTTAATCTGCTAGGCCATTGTAATTTGCATTATTTGCCTGTTAGCGTTAACATCTGGTGCAGAAATGGTATGCAAAGACAGAAAGATTGTATTTGTTTCAGTGCAGTATGTAGAAAAGTATGACTGTATTTTATGAGAGGACATTGTTTGTTGGGAGATAAATGTTGCCAGATAAACAGACCAAAAAACTGGAGTCAGTAAAGTATTCATTTTGATCAACATGTATCATTGCTTTGGAGCATAAATATTTTTTTTGCATTGTTTTTATTTTTATTGTCAATTCTATTGCACTTATGAAAGGTTTTAATAAATAAAGTCTTATTGACTTTTCGTTGTCTCCATCTGAATGCATGAACAAGTGGTGACAAGAATGTACATTTTGAGTTCATTTATTTATATTTGGGAGGGAGGAAAAAAAGCATTGCCATCTACTGGAAGAAAAACCAAGCTGTAAAAACGATCTCATGCCTGAATGAAATGTAGCTGGAAGCAGAAACAGAGAGAAATTCACTTTTCACATGCGTCAGACCAGTCCATAAATATCTGGACATAAGTTAGCTGGCTGCACATCCTTTCACAGTGCCTTCATGCTTTTAGAACAACATATTTATACTTAAGTATTTTACATTTTGCGAAAATGTGTTTAAAAAAAAATAATAATAAAAAAAATCCAAATATAATCATTAACAATAGACTCTTTAAGGTTCAGTGTGGGATTTAGGGGGTATCTGATTACAGAAACAAACATTATTAGTGTATAATCACCTGAAATTAATAATTTTATATCTATTAGAAGGAGTCATGAGTTTAATACGAGGTGGTATTCACTGCTAAGATGCATTACAGAGTGAGGAGCACATTTACTATTAAATCCCTTAAGAAAAAAACCCCAAAAAACAGACAAATCAAACTGTGAGTCTTGTGTTTTTGTGTTATTACTGGATGAGGCACCTTTAAATATCACACACTGAACCTTAAAACTTGCTCAAACGTAATTGGACTGAC
>JAPSES010000109.1:720081-732176 GCA_029822895.1 Maxillicosta whitleyi | reverse complement strand
GGACTGACTTAAAAACAAGGCTGTTTGTAAGATGTGATATGAACCTGTACAATTCATACTGAATCCATGAAGGCAGAGTAACGGGGGGGGGGTGGGGGCGTGAAGCAGGATGATGGTGTTTGTTCCTGATATCACAAAGCAACTTACAGAAAAAATAAATAATAAATTAAAAAAAAAAACAAATGTCAAACCCAGGAGCACGACACGATTTAAACACGAACCCAAAATCCACACGGACCCGTTCAGGTCCAGAGGCAGGGCCCGGGGCAGAGGCACGGCTGTCTGACGTCCGCTGGCCTGATCACCAGGTCTTTGACCACCTCCACAGTCCCGAACACCGGGTACAGTTCCTCTGTGAACTTTTCGTTGTAGGTGAACAGGTGTGAGCGTTTCTCCACGTTGTAGAAGGACAACTGGCCCTGTTCATAGTCCAGGTAGACCCCGACTCTCCTGGGCGTCAGGTTCTGCGTCAGCGGGGTGGCGGGCACCGTCAGAGCCTTCAGATCCGCGCCTCTCTCCAGACGGAGGGTAAAGTATCCCGTGCCTGTGTTGAGTGAACGGAAGCCCTGCCTGACCGCCGACGCCTTGGCCACGCCCAGCCTCCAGTCCCGCTCGCCCACGTCCACCTCCCAGTAGTGACGTCCTGAGGCGTATCCTTCCTGAGCCACCGCGCACCACCAGCCACTGAAACGCTGCGAGCAGCATGGGACGTCCCGGCGCTCCAGGCCGCATCGCATGCGCTTTTCATCAGAAGAGACGAGCAGGTCTGGGTTGGCTGAGTCCGAATCGAGCGTGACGTCCTCTGTGGAGATAGAACGCGGTGAACTCAGACTGTCATAAATACAGGCGTAGATGATATAATTGTACGTGTTTTCGTACCTGCTGCGTCACAAATCCAGTTCCACACTGCAGAGATGAAAAAGATGACAGAGTATTATTGATGACTACATGAGTGGAAGAAAAAGTCATTACTTCAGAATCATCTTTCAAGATAAATACACAGAAAGAGCCTGAATATACCATTACTCTGTAGTACTCTGCTCTATTGTTGTTTCATAATTTGTGTCTGAGCTGTACTTTGGGGTCAGAAAACCAGCATTTTAAACAGATTATTATGGGCTTTATAATGTAAAGACAGAGTGAAGCAATTCACTTGCACAAAGACACAGGGGGCTTATTCAGCTAAAACAAGGAAAGCTGCAGGTAAAATATGATGAAAGTACATAAAGTGCCCTAGAGGAAAAAATAAGCAAATCTCAAGGGTTTTTGTGCTGTCTAACATTGCAGGCATTTGGTACTTGTAAATTAAAAAAAACAAAAAATGAAAAAAAAAAAAAAAAACCATGTGTATTTGTCCTCCTCACACACAAAAAACATGAGCGAAATGTAAAAATATGAATATAAACCTATAAATAATTAAAATAATATAGATTTTTTAACATCAAATATTCTTGATCAGTAAAAAAAAATCTATGTATTTTTGTCAGTGTCACTAAACCATAAAGTGGTGAGAAATGTAAAAACAAACAAACTCATGGATCCATGAGGCGGGGGGGATGTCAAATTAATTAAATCAAAATGGAACTGGAGCAATTGCTTTATATAAATACAACATCAAAAAACACATAAATAGATACACAAACATCACCAAAATATAGCTAATTATCTCTTTGATTGATCATTCTCTGCATATTGCTGTGAAAATTACATAAATGTTCATAAAAACTCATCTACTCATCTACATTACTAAAAGTAAATTCAATAGACAAAAAAAAAAAAAATACTTCAATACATGATTACTGAATGTAAAAATACGCATCTATAACTACTGTCATTTGTCATATTACATGGGTTTTATTAGTGAATCTATGTTGCAGAAAATGTCATGTTCACTATAGAGCAGGGGTGTCAAACTCATTTTAGTTCAGGGGCCACATTCAGCTAAATTTGATGTGCAGAGGGCCCCACCAGGAAAATAATGTCAGAATAATATATAAATAATTTCAACTCTAAACTTTTCTTTAATATTTTACAGTGAAAAAAGATTAAATCTACAAATGATCCTTTCAAACAATGTGAATAATATAAATGTAAATAACAGTAATACACTATAATCACTATTATGCTTCATACACATACATTATAACTTATATTATTATTATTATAACAGATCCCAATGGATTGACAGATACACAAAATAGTCAGTAACAGGTGGAATATTATTAAAATTGCACATACATTTCAGGTAATTCAGATTCAGAACACAAACATTTGGATTTGTGAGTATTTATAGGTTATTATGACATTGAATTGGTCTCAATGTGGAACCTGAACAAAAAATGATTGGTAATAAATTTTTGCATTTCACAAATTCATCCCAGGGGCCTGATCGGGCCCTTTGGCGGGCTGGATTTGGCCCCCGGGCCGTATGTTTGACACCTATGCTATAGATCTTCTGAACATCCAGATGAATTATGTCACTGTATTCATAAAAAGTTGTCATTTTACATCAGTAAATGTCTGATCGCTGATAGCCGTTCACGTCTTTGAAGGTTAATGGATTCCTTTTACGGCTGTGGTGTGAGAAGATAAATTGCTTTCGTCCTAAAACTGAATTGTCTGACGTGTGTGTCCATGTGTAAACATCACGGTCAGTCCAATAAAAATAAGAATAGAGAGGATTTCCACTTACCACTATGGGGGATGTAGCGGACAGCATCTACAAAACACAGGATTGAAAGCAGACGTAAAGATTTCCCATTCATTCATCAGCTTAATTCTTCCACATGCTTTATTCCAACTCGCTTTTATGCGCCATCCTTTGATCGAAAAATCGATCCTTGTTGTTGAAATGACTCATGAGGCTTTTCAGCTCCCTAACGGTCGATAATGCTACTGCGTGCACATGTCTGGCTGTAATCGATGGCATTTCACACATCTATAAAGACCCTCCGGAGCCTTAACGCTGACTGTGGGAGTTCATTTGATTATTTAGGTTTTAAATGAGGGTGTTGTTTACTGCAGCATCCTCTGAATGATCTCTCAGATGCGCACTCACCGATCCTCTGGCTCCGCTGTTTTCGCACCAGCCACTGCTTAGTCACATCCTCCTACACACAAACACAAAGACAAAGCACAGTGAGATGAATTCAAACAGATAAAGAGATTAACACATAAACAGCTCACTGCTCTACACTCTGTTGTACTGAGCGAGCTGCCTATAGTCAGATTATGGGATTCCATTATGAACTTATTAGTTAATATTTATGCTGAAATTACTTGTATTTGGTAGTTTTTTTGTTGATTTCTTTGCCATCTGAGAAGAGAAAGTACTTCTGTTATTGTGTTATTCTTAAATAAAGTTGTTTTATCTCATTGCTTCCGTTTCACTCATGAAAAGTGGAGTCGTTTGTGTCGCAATGTGTTATTTGTTTTGTGAAATTACCTCTGAAATGCAAAGAATCATTAAAAAATATTACACTTAATGATTCTGCATTAAATTGAGCTGTTGAACATATCGTTTAAAACTCATTTTCCTAACATCTTATGGATTAAACTTAACAGAACAGGCTCGTATGGTTCTAAAATGCACGGAAATGTTACTTTTTCCTTCTTTCTTCCCTTTTTTTTAGTCAGTGTTTGTGACTTATTTGACTTTGGAACTGATCATTCCAATTAAACTGAATGGATTTTAGGCAGTTGGTTGAATTTAATAAGGCTTCTAGACATGCCATTTTAAAATTAGGGATCAGATCAAGACTTTTTTTGTTATTATCTGACATTGTACACATGAAGCACAACGGCGGTTCTGACCTTGACGGCACTGTCGGCGTTCAGGACGGCCAGCATGACGAGCTCCATGGCTGGGAGCAGATTGGGCAGACGGCCCCTCTTCCACTGGAACTCCAGGTCGTCCAGCATCATGAGAACCGGTTCACCTGGCCAGATCGTAGGCTGCAAGAAAACGTGCAAGTACATCATGTGACACATTGTTTGAGTTTTGCAAAATCATAAAATATCATATATGTATAAATCTGACAAATCTTTCTGTTCTAAATATTACCTAATGTAACCAGCCGGCTATAACTTCTGCAATGAAACTATCTTTGAAGCTGCTCTAAATCTGTCCATATTTATTTTTGTTCCTAATCAAAATAATTCCTAAAACGTTTTGTAGTCCTGCGTAAAACTGCAAAACATTTTTCTTAGAATCATCTTTATAATATGCAGATAAATTATGTCTAAGCAGGTCCAACATATGAAGCAATGTGGTGTGACAGATTATAGCAAAACCATTCTGAATTCAAATTAAAACGTTTAAGTCTTATTTGAGTAAAATGTGTTGAAGTTAATGGTAGTTTTCAACATTTATCAATTCTATGACTTTTGGTCTACCACCGCAATCCAAAAAAACTTAGGATGGTTTATCCTCCTGAGACTAAGAAAAGCACTTTTTTCCTCTGTACATGGGATAAAAGGTTCAGTTTTACTTTAAAAAAAAAAAGTTCTCCATTGCAAAGGACATTCCTTTAAAAAACATAATAAAAATAATTGAAAAAACATGTATGTGAAAAAACAGTTGTATTATGGAGTTTCCAAACAAGACAAAGGTTTACTATAAAGAAAATAAAAATTTCACTTTGATGGGTCTCATGAGGATAGAAAACAAATAAAAAAAGAATGCAGTGATTTGCAAATTTCATAAACCCATATTTTATTCACACTATAACACAGACAATACGCGTCATGTTAAAACTAAGTAAATGCGCTGTTTTAAAATTTTTTTTAAAAATATGATCATATATATATATATCGGAGGACAACAAAAATGTTGGAACATTTTAAGCATTTTTTTTGCTGCCGTTCCCATGGTACATTTTGTCATTTATGCATTATATACGTTTTCTATGTTGTATTGTATGGGTTTATGAGATTTTATTTACATAGTGGATTAACTTTTTTGGAATTAGCAAGTGGAAGATAATGGATGGATCGAATTGGCAAGGCAACTGTGGTAACATAAAGCGAAAAATATCAGGTCATTATTGAAAAACCTCAAAAAATAAAAATAAAAATGACATAACTTTGGAAATGTAATGTAATGTGAAGGGGAAAAAAACAGATTTTCGGGTAGATTTATTTAAAAAAAAATATATATATATATATTATTCAGTATTTTAAAATGTCCTATCCTCTGTCAGTAACGCTCCAATCTGCCTCCATAAACATCAGAAGTATAAGTGAACGCTCGTCAAGGGTAGGTTTAAGTTAATCATCTTTATCAGATGCAGGAATTGGGTCAAACTTTAATCACCCGTGAGTCGCATCGTTTGCCGGAGGCTGGCGTTAGCTGCGCCTCCATGTTCTCACCTGAGGCCGGCTCTTAATCTCCCTGGTCCAGTCCATGATGAGTCGTTTGTGGGGGCCCATGTCGCCCTCCCCCCCGGCCTCCAGCATACACAACAGGTGCTCCTTCCAGTCTTTCTTCTCTGGTTTCTCATACTCAGATGAAATGATCCTCGGCTGCAGGAAAAAGCATCCGAACGTAAGGAGGAACATCTAGAATCCTTTAATGTAAAATAATTCAGGTAAAACAACGGCAACAAATACAAATCTGGGAAAACAGCATCAGACATGTTCAGAACCTTATGATTAATTAGTGGTAAAATAAAGTGAATGATTGAAGTTTGGGTCATTCTTCCTTCACTGTGTTGACATCCTCTCATAAAAGCTCCTGAGTGATGGATGTTGTAAACTGCTCTGAATATCGATGCTGGCATCAGGCAGCAGTATATGGTTTATTTATGACTACAGCTTCTGTCATTAATACATAGAGTTTCAGTTCCAGGAGGAAAGGAAAGAGTACAGTAGAATAAAGGTATTTATCGAATGTTAACATGTGCTTCCATTTGGATTATTGTTTATGTTTATGTTTATGTTTATTATGATCCCCATTAGCCTCAGCAGTAGTCTGCGTAGGCTACTCTTCCTGGGGTCATTTTACTTTACATCATTACATTTTAAAACAGTTGCACAATTATTCCAGCAGACAATTAAACACATACAAGTACAATAGTAATGCCAACACTATCTCCTAGTATGACCTTTGAAAAAAAAGAAAATATTTAGTCATTTTAATCTGTGGAGAAGTATAATAATCATTTGGAATAAAACAAACAATTGTGATAATAGATCATATGTTTACTGTTAACGCAATAGATTAGAATGGGTTATTTCAAAAAGTCCATTCTAGACCAAATTAGACGAGTTCATTTCAAAGCTGGAATCAGGATTTTAAGTTATGTTTGTTTCTGCCAATTCAGTAGATACGATTTGGTTTAGTTTTAGTTAGATTTAGTTTTAATATTTTTGTCGTCCGTACTGGTATTTTGCACCACAAGTTGTTGTTGTCTTTTAATTTTACTATATATGTACATAATGAAAATAAAAGATTTCTATTCTATTCCCTTCCATTCCTTTCGTTATGGGGTGTCAGTCACAATATGCTGCTTGGCGGAGGTTTGCGCTCTCCGAGTGCTTTTCTAGTTAGGATTTATTTCAGAAAAGTTGTTTGTAATGCAACTCTTTTATTCGGTCAATTGAAAACACTAATATCGCTCGTCGTGTACCTGTACTCTCTTCTCCAACATAGCGGCCCAGTCCACAATGAAGTCCCGACACACACTGGCTGGCCAGATGTCCTCACTGGTCCAGATGTGGCCGAGGACGTTTGACCTCTGCGGTAAAACGGTTTATGAGTTAGTGGAGATAAAACAATAACAGACTGTTATAGTTACTGTTCTGAATGTTCCACTGTAAGTGTTTGTGAAGTCGAATGTAAAACCGCATAAACAGTGGGAATTATAACAACTGCACTATTTGACTTTATTTTAATTGATCATTATTTATGTTTTAACGATTAGGTGTGTTTTAACTTGTCTCTTTTCCATTTTTGTAAAAACACTGTCAATTTTCCTGTGTATGAATTATGCTATATAAATAAACTCACCTATTTGTGAATAGGTGATTTATTGACGCTGCTCAAGGTTGATAAAATAACAAAATAAAATAAATGGTGCTCATGTAACTTGCATATGTGTCAAAAGGATAACACAAAAAAGCTCAAATGAACTTATTTCCATTGTGGTCCTTATGCAAAAAGAAAAACATTAGAATGTATGTCTAAAAGTGTATGACTAAAATCAGTATAGTGTAAAATGTAAGCATAAAAGAATATCACATACAAACATAACAAACATATATGAACTTTGCGTCTTCCCTTTTCTCGTACTTTGTGCTTTTCCCTCTCGGTCCTCTCTCTTCCTGTTTTAATCTCCACATATGACTTTACATTTGATTCTGGACTCCAATCTGTCCAGTATTTGCCTGTGTCGTCCTGTTTATTGTTCTTTTTTATGCTGTTCTTTTCTCCCTCCTATAGCCTCTAACCCAAGCCGGTAAATCCAGACGGTTACGACACTGAACATGGTTCGGTCTGAGGTTATTTCTTCTATAAAATAAGTGTTTCCACCCTGTTAACACATTGGGCTTGTTCCTGGATGATTTGTTGGGTTTCCTTGTCTGTATGGTCTTCTTATGGCCTCGACTACATTTATGAAATGCTTTGAGATGTGCATACAGTCATGGAAAAAATTATTAGACCACTCTTGTTTTCTTCAGTTTCTTGTTCATTTTAATGCCTGGTACAACTAAAGGTACATTTGTTTGGACAAATATAATGATAACAACAAAAATAGTTCATAAAAGTTTAATTTCAGTGTTGATATCTATCCATTTTCTATGTTTTTTTTTTGATAAAAAACTAAATCACTTCAGTTCTTACATCAATATCTATGACAAAAATAGTGCTTTTAGACATTCCATGTTTTCTTTAGTGTCTGTTTTAGTCACATGACACACACAGGAGTTAGTAATTGATTGCATAACCATTGTTATTGTTGACTTTTGATGGTCTAATCATTTTTCTGGGACTGTACATTATAATGGCTTTTATATAAATGAAACTGAACTGATTTGAATATTCTGTCAGAGCAGAAAATAATGATCCATCATTTATTATAATAATAATAATAAGAAGAAGAATGTTTTTTTTTTCATCATAAGATGTTTTTCTGCATTGCCCATCCCTGTGTTTTTGTGTGAAAGTGAGGGAAGCAGCGAAGTTAAGAGCCAACCTGGCAGATTTTGTTGAGTTCTCGTGCCAACTCCATAATAAATAACTGACTCTCCAACAGCGGCTCCTTCTTCTCAAGCTTCACTCTTTTCCGAGACTCCTACAGCGAAGAAAAAAAGAGAAAAAAAATGACACATTAACCCATAAGGACCCAGTGTGACATTTGTGGCAGTTCCCAAATAATACATTTTTCATCCACTACCAAGTGATTTTTCCCCATTTATTGTAATATTATACTGTATTTTGTGTGTTTTTTCAGTGAAATCATGTATTTTCCTACATTTCATTTTCTAATCATATAGATGTTCATAAAACCTCAGAGTAAAGTTGAGGGTTATTGTATCAAAAATAGAGAAAACTGAAGAAAAAGTGACTTAACATAAACATAAACCCAATGTGTCCATCCAACCCCATGGGTTTTACTGGTGAATCAATGTTATAGAAGATGATAGCGTTTCCATGGTAACTACGGAGCCTCTGAACGTACCAAATGGGTCAAATGTGATGACAATGAAACTGTATTTTACACCAATTATTTACATGGATTAGTGGATCAACAGGTATTAAACTGTTTATATCAGTAGATGATGTTGGCTAATGTTTTCTGTTTTTAGGGGTTAAAAAAATATCGTACAAAAACATACACAGTGTTATAGCTAAACAAAATAACAGTGGGTACCTTGAGTCGAATCTTGAGCTTTTTAGCCGGCTCGATAAGGAACTGCAGGCAGTCCTTCATCATGCTGGCAGCTGGAGAGTGAGGCCGATGCCCTGTGGCACAATAAAAAAAAAAAAAAAAAAAGCTTTAGTACACTGGCACTCACTCTGTAAGGGGCTGGAGCTGAACTGCAGCTGACTGGGCTCCCGTCGCCCACACAAATCGATGAGAGAGCAGAAATCAGTAATTTATGAGAGGTGGTAAAAGGTATGTAGTGAATAGGTGTGTGTGGCTCCAGAGAAAAAGCACTGCAGAAGTTCTTTATCCCAGCTCTGCACTCCAACTCCACAGAGAGCTCATTACGAGGCACCCAGAGCTATCATTAGGTGAGGAGGAGGAGGATGGAGAACAGGGACCACGCATCCTGAGAACAGTGAAAAGAGGAAGCTCTCCCACTCACGAACCACAAAATATGAGGGAAAAAAACAAAAAAAAAATGCAACCGAGACAGAGTTTCTGAACTGGGTCGATGTGTCTTGTCACTGATCACGGCCTTGAAATTGGAAAATTTATTCCAAGGAGATCTAAGACAGCAGCACTTTTCACTCGCTGCGGAGGGTGCGGGGGTTCGCTGGACCAGTTTGCTGTTGATTCAGCAGTCCGCCCCTGCACGCCGATTTGATGCACTGAGGGGATTTGCTGTTCTTTCTGTGATGTAGGGGACGACAGCTGAGCCAGAGGATGCTGCTACCGACTTCCAGAGGATTACAAAGCAAATAAGGCACAGGGAAAATGGAGACATCCAAGAGTAAAACGACAAAAAGCGATCTGATAATAGGTTACATGCTAAAACCTTGTATGATGTTCATGTTCTGTACCTTCGCAATGTGAGTCAGTGTTGACCAGGCACAAAACAAGTGTCGATGGTACATCATTTTGACCTTAGATCTACGTTTCATGTATAAAAGCCTATTTATAATTCGGATTTACTATAAATAATGTTCATACTTTGCTCTTTTACATATATTTTCAGTGTATATTTACTATAACTCTTATTACTGAGCTCTACATCATATCTTTTTTTACATTTTTTGAAGTTTTTTTTTGTTTGTTTTGATGATGCTAATGTCATCATTATGCCTGCCTATAGCAATTACAGCTAATTCTATTATATTTACATGAGTGTATTTTTTATACGACAATGTTCATAAATATCCCTATTAAATAAACCAATAAAACATGATAAAAAATAAACACTTTGTACCTCTTTTTTCATAGTACTGCCACTTATGCTACTGTAAAAACACCAAATTTACATCTTGTGGAACTAATAAAGGATTATCCTTTTCTTGTCATCGTACGTGTGATGAAAATAAAAACTCCCATTATGATGTGATATCATTTGCTATTATCTAAGATATAAAAACATAACAATCATTACAATATTTGTTGAAATTGTACATTCACGATCATCAAACACAGACTGTATTTCTTGTTTTAAGCCTCCTGTGACAAAATCTAACTGTATTGCATCCATTTTGGCTACTTTAAGGGGAAAAAAACTCACATTTTAGGTTGAAAAATATGTATGTTTAGTGTTTTTTATGTGTAACAATAGGTCAAATTTAACATGAACAGGATGTAAGAGTTAAAGACTATGACATTGGTTTGTAGGGGGCCTATTTGCTTTATCGCCCTACCATTTACAACAAAGTGACAGGCAACTTTTTTTTTTTCCTGTTAAGTCAATAAACGTGGCACCTGAGTGGCTGAGTTAAGTTTAGCACAGAGAACATGAGGTGCAGGAAAACAAGAGGACATGCTGTGCCACTGAGCTTCTAAACCCATTAAGTGGATACGGTTTGGTTGGATTTAAAGCACATTTCATTGTAAACAGATGTGTCTAAAGAGCTGCTGGACCTGCATGTTAACCTGAGATATAATTTTACGCACTGGCTGAAGGATATGCAGGTGTTATGTATGGAAGAGGAGCTGTGTGAGTTGGACAGGGGCTCCCAGATTAGAAGAAATCCAGGATTACCAACACTGCCATTGCTGCACAAGCTCAGGTAGTGACTTTTCTATTTCGGGACCAACCTCCACCTCCGTGTCAAAACAAAACACACACACACAATGCAGAAACTGGTGCATTTGTTTTGGTATTTAATAAAAAAAAAAATAAATAAAAAAAAAGTAAAGCGTGGTACGTGCATATGCTCATTTTTGGGTTATTCTTTAAAATCTGCGGTTATTAGACGGTGTTTGCAAATGATGAGGCTATTGCAAAATAAGTAAAACGATCCTTGTGCGCACGTGGTTTTAATTTAGAGTAATTAACAACTAGTCATAATGCTCAATGTAACTGCACCAGAAATGCAATTAAACCTCCCAATGTGAATAAAAAAAATACATCTTACCTGATTATGGGAGGAATTTCCTTTTACTTTGTTGCTCTCTTTTTTTTGGGAGATAAGTTTACGACGATCCTCGATGTTTTTGCACTAAAATACGACTTGTTTGGTCGCTACTCGGTCCAAAATCAGGTCTGCAGCGCTTCATCCACACTTCATCTGCGGCAGGAAGAGCAGAGCGTCCGTCTTTATCCACCACCTCTTCCAAATGAGCACCAGAGGAGCGGAGAGGCCGCTAGAGGGCGCTACAGCCCCAGAGAAACACAGGCGTCCAACGCGTTTTAGTTCAGAGGTCAGATACAGCCCCAGAAAAGCAATATGATTAAACCACAAAGCAATCAAAACAAAAAAAACTACACAAGGTAGTCTGAAATATAACTAATCTTTTTTTTTGTCTTTATTATTATTCTTTTTATTATTATTCTTTATTGTATCTCTGTCTGCTATAAGTGTTTCATCCTGGAAAATGTGTATATTTCAGGTACAAGAGGATTAAGGCCACTGGATATATATATATAAATAAATAAATAAGGACCAATATAAATGATCTATTATGTGTAATATAATAATATAATATAATATTATTATAATATAAATAGTATGTAAAATAATACATTTCTTACTGTATTTTCTTATTATCTGCAACAAAAAAAAAAGTTACTAAACCTTGTGAAGTTAACATTCTTTTATCCTGAACAATGACTAATGCCTTACTATATTTTCTGTATTCCCTGTTGGTCATGAGAACTTAGAGACATAATCTTTTTTTTTTTTTTTTTTTTTTTTTTTTATTTTTTTTAAATTAATTTTTAAAAAAAAAAAAAAAAAAAAA
>JAPSES010000109.1:692840-711115 GCA_029822895.1 Maxillicosta whitleyi | reverse complement strand
AAACAACTGTCTTGATCACAAACCGCATAATGTAACAGTTTTTTCAATACAGTTTTAATTAATTATTTTTATTTCTTTATTTATATTTTTTTATGGAATGTCCCTTACACTGGCATTTTTAAAGTAAAACCGTAAAACTTTTGCCCCCTACAGAGGACAAAAATGCATCGCTGGGTGTCAGGAGGGTATACTTTTTTGTAAATATTGTGTGTGCATCTGTGTGTATGAGAGAGTGTGTGTGTGTATTTTATTTTATTGTCCAGGGGATTTTTGTAAATATTATATTTATGTTTAGCTAAACTGCACATTGGAGACTGGTCAAACACAATTTCAAACTTCTGTGCTAACCCTGTTACATAGATTTTTGACAATAAATCACACTTGAAACTTGAAACTTTAACTCTGACATGTGGTTTAAGATGTAACATTTTCTGTCTTTTTGTTCCCAGGCAGGTGTGGTTCTGTCTCGGCTGAAGGGCTGCCCTCTGTCTATTCGTATTCTCCGATGGCGATCCTCAGATGGAACAGTATATCGACCTCTTATCAAACTCCTGCGGGCTCTGAGGATGGAGAACCCCACGCTGCAGCTTGGCCCCGCCTCCAGCCAGCAGTCATCGGCTAAGGACCAGAGACCCTCACCATCACAGTGCCTCAAAGAAGGAAGGTAAGTCCACTTCAGTACGAGCCAAACCACGGGAATGTTTTGATATCTGAACCAGTTTGTTAAAGCCATGTGAGGTCAAACGTCAGTGTGCACAAACATGATTAATGCCAGCTTTGTTTAACAGAATGTCAAGAAAATCTGAAGTGTATAAGGTTTTCCATTTCAAAATTGTTTCAAAAATAATTAAATCTATAATCACTTGCAGTAATTTCTATTTAACACTGACCTAAATAGTGAAAGCGTATACTGATCTAAAACATTTAATCACTTTTCAACCACTAATCTAATCAATGCATGTAAATAATTCAGATAAAATGCAGTTTCTCATCAGATATAACCCATTGGGACGATTAAATGCTCCATCCTAACATAACATGGAAACACCATCATATTCTACAACATTAATTCACCAATAAATTCTATGTAATTTGGAAAATAACAGTGAATGTAGATACTTTGGATAAATTATAGATTTTGCAGAAAAAGTCACTTTTTCTTCAGTTTTTTTATTTTTTTATTTTTTTTTTTTATATTTTCATATAATAACATTTGGCGCTACTCTGAGTTTCTAGATGACCAGTTACGAAAAAAAAGGAAAACATGTGATTCTCATTGAAAAATGTCAAATGCAGAGGATAATATAATAAAACAAGTTAAACTGTTAAAAAAAATAAAATTATTGCTGCACACTTTTATGAACATCTACATAATGAGTAAATTAAATATAAGAAAATATCAAATTTTCATTAAAAAAAATGCAAAATTCATAGGATAATATTCACCACTTTTATTTGTATAACACATTTTACCAGCACAAAGTGCTGCACGGAGTACAAACTCAAATAAATAAAATAGAAATTAAGTTTTTTAAATAAAATAAAATAATTTCATAAGCATACAATCAACAATATAATAAATACATAGAATACAAGACAAATGCTCATGCCGGGTCAAAAACTAGTGAGTAAAAGTGTGTTTATATTTAATAAATAGTGATAAATTACTTAATAGTTATAAATCTTTAAGGGATACTCACACGTATGTGGCATTTAAGGATGGATTTGTTAGAAGACAGGTTAATTCCAAGCCTCTGTCTCACCTGCAGGATTGTACACATTGTGCAGTACTTGGGGAAAACAAACATCGGAATGGTAAGTAAATGCTGGAGACTTAAAACAGTTCATTGTGTGAATCATGTCGCTCACAGTAACTGTTGTTATATGTGTGCAGTTTGGAGGCAAGGAAGTGTTACAGCATGCAATTCCACAGGTTTTGCATAAAAACCTGCCTAGCAAGGTAATAAAACCTCTCCCTTTCTCACAAACACAATGGCATTGATGGATGTTGTATTCTGTTGGATTCCCCCAGCACTTAAGCATTGTCATTTGCTCTGCAGGAAGTCCTTTTAGACATGAAGGAAACACATTTGACATGTACTGACAGAAACAGTAAGCTGGTGAGTAAACCGTGTGCCTGTATCTACATTTATTACGCTCAAATTCCAATTTTTTTTTCAATTATATTTTCAGACGCTGTAAACTGAAGTGTATACTTGTACGGTGGTTTGACACAAAATGCAGTAACTAATCAATTCGTCCACAAATCAGCAATTTAACTCTGTAATTAATGTTCCCCATAAGCTGAATTTTGTGCGGCACATTTTGCAGATATTTTGGTCGAATGTGAAAAAAAACAAAAAAACAAATAAAAATAGATCACTGTAGTTAGAAATCTGCTGCATTTTGACAGACGAATGAAACCGTACTCATGGATTCAGGCAGATTTTTCTGCATGTGACAGGATTTATCTTTAATTGTCATGGTAGTAATATATTAATAGTAATTTCCTTTTGCAGATGGATAAAGTTGTAAAAAAAAGTTGTTAATTTCATGGCAGATAAAACAGGATTCATAATCAATGCGTGTAAAATAAGTCACAAAGATGTGACAACCTCCATAAATTTATTTTAAAATGTATTTTAATCAGTATATTTTCTATTTTTATATCAGGATAGGGACAAATCTACTAGAAAATGACTTTGAACTAATAATTTTGATCTGTAAGAATCTCAAAGATGATCTATTTTTCCTCTAATTTCACTAAAAGAGGATATTTTTACATTGGTAGACAATGTATTTCAGGGTGATTTTTACTTAATTTGATGATTTTCCAGGCATGGATAATAAAAAAATAAACTGTGGGAGCCCTGGCACAAATACCAATATAATATACAAGCTGATATTTCGCCAAATTACTGCAACTCCACACTCTTACTGCTATTTTCAGTGATGTGGAAGGCAAAGGAACATGCCTTGCGTCATGATAACTGCTTGGCTTGAACTATTTGTGAGCTGTGGAGGAATAGATAAAATAAACTGCATTATTTTTCACCAGTAAACGTGAAATTCCAAGAAATTGGGGCCAGAAAAAAGAAACACTATGGATAAACATTATGCTTCCACAGACCTCTAGTGGTAGTCTGATGTATTGTTTTACTTCCTGTCCTGCATAGAAAATGGATTTGCATCCAAAGATACCATGAAGCATTGTGTTGGACTCCAGATTTACTGTTTTGGTTTCTTTTTTTTTTTTTTTTGTTAATTATTTATTTACTTTGCAGTGCAATAAACAGGAGATAAAATCAAAAGACAGATATATTGCAACTGACCTGCTTTGTAGTTCAGTGTACATTAAGTGAATAAGTAGTGTTAATTTGATATATGATGCAGTATTAGACCCTTTAGGCTGAAGTATGAAGTGTTTTTGTTGTTGAAGTGCCTTTTTTGCATCATGGTTAACCGTTAAATAATGCACTCAGGAGTGTGTAAAGCACAGGGCATGAAGTATTGAAAGCAACTGTTACTGTTATAGCTGTTCGTGACTGCAACTACTGATTATTTTAAGCCTCAATTTGTTAATTTTTACTTCTTTATGTATTTGTTTGGTCTTTAACGTGTCAAAAATATCAACCTGAAGCCTTCGAATGTCTTGTTTGGTCTATTTTTTTACAATTATAGTTAATTTTCTTTCATAGAAATAGGGAATAATCCAGAGTTTAAGAAGCTGAAATAGGAAAATCTTGATTTGGTTTTGTCAAAATAGTTGCTGCTTACTTGAGTAATTGACAACAAATCAAAGTAATTTTTGAAAACTGTGTCTTCTTCCAAAAGGAGCTGTTTGAGCATCACTACCCAGAGATTTCCTGTGTAGGGAGGTACAGCCAACCGGACTACACTGTATTTGCCTTCTGTGTTGCGTAAGTATAAAATGTCAACTCTTCCACACAAGCTGATTTATACTATATTAATATTTGTTAGATGCGCACAAAAACCTCAGCTCTAAGTAGGTTATTTGGGTTTTCCAACATCCGGCTTGTTGTGGTGAGGTCACATCGCTCCACTTAAATACATAATGTTGTGATGTAAGACCCAAGACATTACAGCGCTGCTTTGTCATTGGTCCGATCCAGATGTCATCTAAGCATGTGATTGGTCCTGTTCACAGAGACTCCCCAGAAACCCCTCAGTCATCAGGCTTCTGCTGTGTGGTGCTCAGAGCCAGCACCATGAAAGAATGTGAAGAAATTGTCTGTCGAATCGGTGAGCATCTTCACCTCTAATTAAGGGGTGACTCCGTCCCAACTCACTCAGAATTCAGTTCATGTCATATATATATATATATATATTTTTTTTTTTTTGACAAATAGCATAAAAATACAAATGACACTGGTAAAAATTAAAAACTTTTCCATCAAGACAGGGAATTTAGGGTAACCCTCTGGAAAAATATAGTTTAAATCATAGTATGACAATAACTATACTGATATAGGCTGCAGCAGCGGTCCTCAAGAGCCACTATCATGCACGTTTACATATCCCCTCTTTAAACACCTGATTCAAATGATAAGTCTACCATCAAGCTCTGCAGAAGCCTGATAATGACCTATCAAGTGTGCTGAAGGGGGAAACATCTAAACCATGCAGGATAGCAGTTCTCTGGGACCAGGGTTGGTGACCCCTGGGATACAGAATGAAATCCAGTAACAAGATCTGTGTCTCATGTACAGCCACTGAGTTTACATCAAGTACTTCTAAAAGGGTCTTGAATTCTCATTTTCTCTCCCTAAAGAAAACCACAACAGCTACTCACATGCATCTACAAAGTTAACACAAATCTATTTTGTTTTACAGCTACTGGTTTCAAGCATACAGAGTGGTTTGTATGAGACAGTTGACCATTTTGTTGTAAATAAAGGATGTTTAAAGTCTACAGCATGTGTCTGGCTTCCAAAAATTAAATAAACCACACAGGACTTTCTACTCTTAAAGACCTTTAATAGAAAGACATGTGACAACATTTTCATAAATAGTATTAAATGTAGCTGCCAAGATTTTATGTTGGAAAACATGTAAAAAGCAGTCCAGAAAAATACAGAGGGGTCTGTCATGCTCTTTGTCACTGAATGTAGAGTACCGCTGTATCAGGCAATACCGACACCGCAATGAGACCTGCTGAGCAAAACATGCTGGCATTTTGTGTATATGGTATGACTAAACAAACCATGGACCCCATGGAAGATGTATGAATAATGCATTCTCATTTTAAAAGACAGCTATCCGCAGGAGAGGCCTGGTGCCCACAAGCAACTTGAGTGGGATGTGGCATTACATGTAGTCATGACCCATGTGATATAGGTACATATAATCCTACTGCACAACATTTCCAACTACCTTAAGTGTACTCAGGCTTGTGGAATGGTTGATGTTTTGTCTCAATCTAAAATACAATACAAAATTCAAGAACTTATAAAAAAATACCCAAGAAATAATGTCCACAAAAATGGTTAAGTACGATAAACAGGATCATTTGTGTTGACAATGCCGTCACAGGCCATTTAGGCCCTCTCTCCCCTTATCCTACGAGCCAGCTGGATGTCTTTGGGCATGATGGTGACACGTTTAGCGTGGATGGCGCACAGGTTGGTGTCCTCAAACAGACCCACCAGGTAAGCCTCACTGGCCTCCTATTGAAGAAAACCAAGAAGATTTGAGTTAGGAAAGTCATTGTTAAAGTACAGTCACTAGTTTCAACTGACAGCAACGCACCTGAAGAGCTCCAATAGCGGCACTCTGGAAACGCAGATCAGTCTTGAAGTCCTGGGCAATTTCTCTCACCAGACGCTGGAAGGGCAGCTTACGGATGAGCAGCTCAGTGGACTTCTGGTAACGACGGATCTCTCTCAGAGCCACAGTTCCGGGCCTGATCAAATAACAAATCAAGTCATGATTGTTGTAGATTTAAGAAAAAAGTCATTCAACTGTAGAGTTTTTTTTCCCTTTACATACCTGTAACGATGGGGTTTCTTGACGCCTCCTGTGGACGGTGCGCTCTTTCTGGCTGCCTTGGTAGCGAGCTGCTTCCTTGGCGCCTTTCCTCCAGTGGACTTACGGGCAGTCTGCTTGGTACGGGCCATCTCGTACTTTCTGTAACAGTAATAATATATAAAATAATAAGACTCTAGTTTTCAGTCAGAGATTAGTCAGATCCCTGAGCGCGGGTATTACCACTCGCCATGCTAAGTGGCTAGCCTAGCCTACATCCGTAGCGCCCCTCCCCCCCTGTTCGGTCTACTGGGAGGCGTCTGGTTCGCTCCGGTGCGCTTTTCACCACCCCTTTACCCGTCTGAACAAGGCCTAAAAATAATAATCAGCATTGCACCGCCAAAAGGACAACCTACGTTGGCGCATGTTTCAAGCAACAAAGGAATGAAGCGAGTGTCCTTCACAGAAATGAGATCCCATAAACCGAGCGGCAGTTAGAAACACGCGACAAACGCGTCGAAACAGTCGGAGCCAGACACGGTCAGCCTCTGCTTCTCCACTTCGCCATTTTATTCGTTTCTCCCCCAGGCGACTTTGCCTCGAATAGACTCAAACAACATTAGCTTAAAAACAATTAGCTGACCTTTGACTTATGACTGAACGTAATGTCTGGTCTTGAAGACATTTGTGCTTAGTTCAAAACTCAAATTCTGGGGGTTTAATTTCGAGCTGGCAGGTAAACGATTATGTTCCGGTAACAAACAACTGAGATATTCCATTGTTCCATTTTTAGCTAAGCTAACGTTAGCCAATCGCCATATTAACCGCTGAGTATATAGTGACAATGATTAAAAACGCAACTTCTATTCACAATCAAGGCCTTTAATATATTGGCTGACGAAGATATAGATTAAATTTACCTTTAAGTTGTTGGCTGCTTAGAGGCTTGATCGTCAGCTGTCACCGCTCAAAACGTTTTGCGTGAGGAGGGGGTTAGGCCGAGAATAAATACTATTTCGTGACGTCATGTTGTAAAATACAAAACGCTCATTGGTTTGTTCTTAAGATGGGCAGATTTACTAGCCAATAGGAGGCATTGTATAAAAACAGAAAAAAATAACTAGTTCTACCAAACTAACTTATCGAGAGGCAGTCTTATATCAACTCTGAATATATACCAACATAATGAGTCTCCATTAATAAATTAAATTATTCTAGGTCAACACAATAATTAGTTGAGTTCTGAATAAACTTCAGGTCCCATAGTTCCGTGTTGTTCCTATATGTCCTTTGGCTACTACTTCCTCCTGCTTTGCGCAAGCTCACATCGTTGTAGAATGCGGATTTCGAAGCTAACAAGAATAGCTAGCCAACAAGCTAAAAACAAGGTTATTGTCGTTACACTTTAAACGCATAAGATGTCTAAAACGCATTCACAGCCCCCATCATCTTCGGCAGCAACGACAACTGGGGGGCCATCCTCCTCTTCTTCGTCTTCGCCCGCTGGGGGCTCGACATCTCCCGCAACCGTGTTGAACGTACTACCCGAAAAACCTCAACATTACACGTACGTACTGTTAGCTGTTAGCTGGATTAGCTAGCAAAGTATACACAACCTCACGTGCAAATGCATTTACTAAACCACAGATAAAGTGTTACTGGGAAAAATAAATGAGCCATAAACAAGATGCCATTTGAGATTACTCAAACAAGTCTATACAGCGTTAAAATGCACACTAGCTGCAGCTGGTCTCGGTAAAGCGGCCTAGCGTTACTCATTTAAGTATAGCAATGTCTGTCATACTTTAATGCAAAGCGTGGATAAAAGGCTAAGATTTTGATCTTGTTGCTCTATTACAGAGATATTTACTGGTTCGAGGTTGATTAGTTTATACATTGTGCTACGTAAATAACTTCATACAGTATGTTAGGCCTTTATTCTCCAATGGGCTATATGTTTTAACTGTGCTAAAAGTACGAACAATTTAGTTTTTTATCACAAGTTAATTGTCCAGCAATGCATCACGTTTTACGACTTTGTCGTTTTCTCTCTCAGATATCTGAAGGAGTTCAGAACTGAACAGTGCCCCTTATTCGTCCAGCACAAATGTACCCAGCACAGGCCTTTTTCCTGTTTCCACTGGCACTTCCTAAATCAGCGGCGCCGCAGACCCATCAGAAAACGGGATGGGACCTTCAACTACAGCCCAGACGTGTACTGTACAAAATATGATGAGGGTACAGGCACATGCCCCGATGGAGATGAGTAAGTACAATGGAGATGGGTGTGCTGACTTCTTGTGATCTCCGTTGTTGGATTATTTACTGTAATAACACAATTGGGAAGTGTTTTTTTGAAGATTTAAAAGGAGATTTGAAAGTACACACTATTTTTTGTAAACTTCTCAGGTCTTGGATATCCAAGTGCCCATGCTAAGTTTTTTGTTGTTTCTGCTTTCACTCTGAGTTAAGCTCAGAATTGCACAAATGAATTGAAAGAGAATGCAGGTTTTTGCATTACAAAGAACCCTTTTTTTGTCCTATGAAAGTGTAGTAGATAATTAGGACACACCCCTGTAACAATCTTAAGGACAAGGTGAATATCTTTGAAGAATGTGATCAGATGCACATGCTGGCAGTGCCTTTTCAACTGAAATGTGATGAGCCTTTGTAGCAATAATAGCAGCCCTTTGTTGAGAAACAAAATGCAAATGTATAGGATAGAAGCTGAGTCACGGTAGAGCCAGGATGTTGATACATACTAATGAATCACCCAGTGGAGTACAAAGTGACCTATTCAGACTTCTCCTATTTCAGCTCTTCTCTCAGCTTTATAATATCAGTACACAAGGGTAGAAAGGCTATGTTTAGTACATAGATAAGGACTGTAACAATTAGTGAGGCAGAAGCAGGTGCAAAAATATTTCCCTCTTTCTAAAAGGAGATCTCACAAACTTGCAATGTTCTCTGAAGAATGAATGGATAACCTTGTGCTTACTATTGTGATAGAGCTGTAGTTGTTTGTACTGAATTAAGCAGTAGTTCTACAATGTTGTAGAGTACAAAAGTGTTTTGTACAGAACATATTTCACCCCAAACATGTCTACTGTTTACAAAGATTTGTACCAAAGTCATTGTTTCAGCTGCCTTTTGATGTAAACACAGTATTCTATTACTTGTAAATAAAGTAGCATTCACTACAAACTGTATGTATACTGTTACCTCTAAAGGGCTATATGTTATATTTTTATGTTTGTATCCATATCTATGATATTATGTTTCTGTGTTTCCAGGTGTCCATTTCTTCATCGGACAGCAGGGGACACAGAACGCAGATACCACCTCCGATACTATAAGACAGGCTCATGTATCCATGAAACAGATGCAAAAGGCCACTGCAGCAAAAATGGCTCCCACTGTGCCTTCGCACACGGATCGCATGACCTGCGAAGCCCTGTTTATGATATCAGGTAAACAGAGAAATTGGAGGTGCAGCAGTTGATCTGAGAGCATAATTACTTGAGGTGACTTGCCAAGTGAAATGAATGTTGTAGCTATTTGCAGCATAGGTGCTAGACTTCTTAAATGAGCCATGAGAAATTGTTTATTTGCTACGTAGCATTAATATGTTACATAAAGGTGGATATACTGTCATTTGTTTTCTTTCTTTTTTTTTTTTCTTTGAAGGACAAGGTCCTTCTAATAAGGTGGATGACTTTACTGAGTTAGAAATGGCTATGTAACCTGCTACAGCTGAGGAAAAGATGTGATAATGTCTTAATATTAATTTGTCATGGAAATTGACACATCAAACTTGGGGGAGGGGTTCAAAAGCCAAGAAAATTGCAATTAAGGAATTTTAGCAACTTCCTCCATTGACTTGTTGGTTGTGTGTTTGCGCTTTAGTGGTTTGCAGCTTTGTGTTATACTGTGATTTCAACAGGGAAGTGCAGGTGATGGAGTCTCAAGGAGGCTCAGGAGCAGCAGAAGGAGGTGGAGGAGATGGACAGTCAGGACAGGCAGCAAGTACTGCGCTCATAGAGAAGATTCTGAGCGAGGAACCTCGCTGGCAAGGTACATCTGTGTAGAACAATTTACATGGTGGCTCAATACATCCTGTTAATTATGCAATTATACCGAAAGAAACAAGCAACCATCTCCTGTTATGTTTACAATTAGTTATATTGATCTGTGTCCCTTCATTGTCTTCCTGTTCCAATTCATTTCCAGTAGGCTTTATGGTACAAAGTAAAAACACACATACTCTGTCTCAAATTAAAGTTTCTGAAGGTAGGGAATTAGCTGCACAACAGCAGGAGGCTTAAGGGAATGAGTAAAGTGTCTGTAAGTTTCACTTTCATAGTACGGTCTGCTTGTACTCATTATATGTACCGGAGTGATGCGTAAGTCTGTTTTTTTCAACCCGGCTTTTGTTGCATTATTTGACCCAATCCACCCTGTAAATTAACTGACATTCTTTTGACCCGATCCGTGAGTAAGCCGCTGATCCACACATTACTAACATGTGGCATGGAATAAATAATCTCTGGATGGACTTGTCCATAGACATGCTACAACAGTGACAAATACCAAGACTGGCCCGCCAAAGGGTCAAATCTGGCCTATGGTATGAATTTGGAAAGTGCAGAAATTATACTGAAGTTATTAAAGGTGTCATGCTTGTTTTAGTTCAGGTTCCACATTTAGCCCAATTGTGAGTTTGAGTAAAATTATAGCATAATAACATATAAATAATGACTCCAAATTTAAATTAAAATTTCATAGTAAAAACTTGGTATCGGCAAAACTAATCCTAAAAAAAAAATTGGATTGGATCAGAAGCAAAAAAAAATGCAAATCAGAACATCACTGCTGGAAACCCCTTTAACTGTGTCAATTTAGTGTTCTATTCCTGAATGACCTGGTAACCATGACTGTCTTTGTGTTCTCGTCCCTTAGATAATAACTACGTCCTGTCCCACTACAAGACAGAGCTCTGTAAGAAGCCCCCTCGTCTGTGCCGTCAAGGTTATGCCTGTCCTTATTACCACAACAGCAAAGATAGAAGACGAAGTCCACACAAGCACAAATACAGGTGCTTTATTGGATCATGGAAAACAGTAACAGAACTGTTTTTTTTTTTTTATGTGCACGTGTTTTATGGAACTCTCTCGGTTTCATTATTTGTGGCCAAACAGAGCGCTACCATGTCCAGCTGTGAAACAGAGCGAGGAGTGGGGAGATCCCAGTAAATGTGAGGGAGCAGAGGGGTGTCAGTACTGCCACACAAGAACTGAACAGCAATTCCACCCGGAGGTTTGTCTTCCATCACCTTTAAACTTATACAATCTGCTTTAGAAAGTGTAGAATACAAATATGTGATGAGCAATTTTATAATCAGTTAATCTGGAGTGTCAAGAAAGGAAAAAGAATGTTGATGAAAATGATGTTTTAGCCAATAACGCCTCAGCGGACGAACAAGTTGATATTTTTCCTGAGTGAGAATACACCGCACGATTTAATTAAATATTTGTTTCAGATTTTGTTATTGTCTTTCAGGGACTGCATTATTATTCTAGTTTTAAGAAATGTAGCCAGCCAAATTTTCTGATCCCATTTTTTTTAATTAATTTTTTTAAGTACACAATTGAAATTTCCCCTTGTGAGTTTAATAAAGGCGTATATTATCTTAATTGGCACTATTTAAAGATCGATGGCTTATTTCCTACAAGTGTTTTTGGATTGTAGGCGTTCCCCTGTGGTTTGTCAGAGGCTTAGATGTAATTTCCCCTTTCTTTTTGTACCAGTTTTGTAAGAAAAAAAAAAACAATGAAAATGGACCAAAGAAAAATGGTATTTTCTAAAATTAACGCACAATTCCAATTTAGAGAATAGGGAACAAAGCGACAACAAAACCTGATTTTAGAAACAAAATGCTGTCTGTGTGGGCGGATATTGCATCTTCTTGTTTTTGATTTTCTCCCTGAATGATTTTTAGCTAATGGTGGTATTCTCTTTCACCTCAGATCTATAAATCAACAAAGTGTAATGACATGCAGCAGTGTGGCAGCTGTCCCAGAGGGCCTTTCTGTGCCTTTGCTCATGTTGAAAGTGAGTTTCCTACCATACGCCTCATAAGCACATTCATCATCCATCCACTGATCCCATTTGTTTAATTTCTGTTGTTGTTTTTTTTTTTGATCCGTCCTGCAGAGCCTTTCGTCACTGAGGAACCAACGTTCTCGACCCCCAGCTCCCCTCCGCCGCCAAGACCTCCAGACCCACTTCCTACCCAGGAGGCTTCATCAAGTCCAATCGAGCACAACATTGGGCCGGGGTCCAGCTCTCTTTCAGACCCCTTCTCTCCCTTGGTGGGGTCGTGTGTAGCAGAGCAGGGGCTTCTGGGTAGTGTTTTATCTCTTTGTGAGGATGTGAGTGGGGCCGAGCCTCTGTCTCCTTGGGCAGGAGAGGGAGGGTACGGCAGGGCACCTGGATTCGAGAGGGAAGATCAGGTGAGTAGGACAGAGAAAAGGGGATTATGGGATACGTCTGCATGTGAAAGTACGAGAATAGTGTGTAAGTAAGTAGGAGTAAAGATTTGCAACAGGTCTTTTAATACCAGCTCACCTTTAACTCTGACTTCATGTCATGTATTTCATTGGAAAAAAATCAATATGACAGCTTTTATAAATTATTTGAACCTCGCAAAATCCTCTACTTCACATACTTTTTAATTCTCAAAGCATGAGTTTAGTTTACACAGGAGAGGGAGGGTATGGCAGGGTACCTTTCCTCATTAGTGTTTGTGTCCTGACCTGCTTAATGTTCACTAGACTGATTTGAAAACTGTACCGAAGATTCAAGAAAAGATCATATGGAGCATGGATTCATAAAGGAGTTATTTTGTAAATTTAGCACCACGGTATTTTTAACTTTCTTACACCCAAACTGTGTTTTTTCTGTACTAGAAATACAATTCTATCATGGTGCTGTAAAACAAAAATAAGCATCCAATAATGTTCATGTGTATGTTTCCATGGTCTTATGGGTTTATTTTGTTGACATTTTACTTTATTCATACACACTTAAATTTTGATCTTGAGCAAAGATTTTCCAACTGAAATGTTTTTACTTTTCAACAAGCATTTGCCGTATCAGAATCAGCATTGTCATTCAAACACATTTTAATCTTCAAAATTTAGTCTGGACAAATAACTTTTAACCTCAAAGAAATTATTTGACAATTATCATTGTCTAAATAATTGTTATTGTATAAATTAGAGAAATCTTTCCTATGATTTCCTATGACAACTGTATTTTCTTAAGAAGGATTTGATTTGCTTGAAATATTAATATGAAAGCATTAATATTTATTTCAAGTATATTTAATTTTCTAAAGATGACAAAATAATCCATGTTTTTTTTTTTTCTTCAAATTTCCACATGTTTCACTGGTTGTAATTTAAGGTTAGATTTGTTTCACATGTCGGCATTTGTAGCATGTATTCTATATTTGTATTAAATATAATGGACCTGTCTAATTTGTGGAGTAAATGCTACTTCTAATGTATGTTTTTATGTTTTCATCATATTTATTTTGATGTTTCAGGCCAAGCAGAGGAGTTTTGCTCTTGAGCAGCGGCACAGGGAAATGGCATCAGCACAAAGCAAACAGGTATCATTACTACATATAAAGGCTTTAACTCTCGCTTTCTGTCTTTCATATTATTCTCTCTCAGATTGTTCATATATTATTTTCACGTTACACATTCCGTCATTCTTTTTCGTTCAGGACTTGTTAGTGTTTTTGCCGGTGGGCAGCCCTTTGAGTTTGTCCTCCAGCATCCCTTCCAGTCTGGCTGCGACCCCGCCTAGTCCTGCCCCTCTAGGACCCCCTGGACCCTGCATCTCCTCAGGAATGAACGCCAACGCCCTGCCCTTTTACCCCACTAGTGAGACTGTAGAGTCAGTTGTTGGTAAGTAAAGACAAATAATCAAAATCCTCACTGTCTGCCAACGACTCTGCTCACGCCTGGTTTTAACATGCATCTTGGGTGCGGATGACTGTTCACACCTTACACGAGCTTTTGTCCCAAGTGATGGACAGTCAGATGTCACTTCCCCACTCTGTGTGCAAATTAACAGTTGATGCAAAGCAATGTAAAAGATTAATTTTTTTTTTTTTTCTATATTTCATTAAAATAAAAAAAGATAATGTAATAGAAATACAAAGGTTCTCCATACTAGAATGAAAGGGAGCAGAAAGAAGACTAGTCTTATTTTATCTGCCCCTTTATCCCCGGAAGTTAATTTACAAAGAACGCCTTAAAAACAAACAAAGAACGTCTTAAAAACAAAATAAAATATTAAAGACATAATAAAACTCAAACATACCCGGACTTCCGTGTGAGGGCTTAGTTTGTTCAGTTTGTTAAATGTCACATCATTCATTAAATCAAACTGGAAAAAAAAATGAGTGAAAACTGAGAAAACATTCAGTTGATTTAATAATCTCCACGTTACATTAGTACGATGTGAGGTTCAGTTATTTTTACATAAAATAGGATGAAAAGAGCTTCAACGTGTGAATTATTCATTTTTATTCCTTTGACATTTCATTGCCATTTTATAACATAAATACAAATCTACTTCTATTTCAGTAAATGTATATATTTTTGTAAATGATTTATCGTAATACAAGCCTCACACGTTGTTTCGGTGTTGGTGTTACAGAGTCGGCTTTAGATGATCTCGACCTGAATGACTTCGGTGTGTCGGCGTTGGAGAGGAGTTTGGAGAGTAGCTCTGCGTTGCCCAGTGTGGGAGTGATGCTGGGTACTGCACACACAAGCATGAACACTGATACTGTTCACACACAAACACGTAAGCTTCACCTCCCAGCATGCACTTCAAAACTCACATTCCTGCACAGCTCATGGTGATCCTCTTTGCCTTCACAGGAGGCAGCCAGCTCCAAAGTTCTGCCCCAGTCAATATCCCAGGATCCTTCAGCAGCTCAGCTCCTTTCAGCTCACCTTCACCATCTCCCCCAATTAGGCCTCATGCATCACCCTTCTTCTCCTCACATCTGTCACAGCCGGGCCAATCGGAAAGCACTTTTCTGGGACCATCTCATAGCTCTTTAGGTTTGTTGGAGTTACCACTGGGTGGAATGATGAGTGATGTTTACTCCTCCAGGGATTGTCTTGGTTTTACAATGATCTTAAATTGGCGACATCCTCATTATGTATTCTTCTTTACCTTTAACCTGCTCAAGCAAACACCAATATTTCTGTCTTTATCACTATGTCATTTTATGCTGCAAAATATTGGAATGAATGACAAGTAAAATCATTAACTGGCTCAGTCTTTGGACTTTGTAGATATATATAACTTTTATTTACTCTTAGATTATATTGAGGTAAGGGCGTAATTTGTAATATAATCAAAAGAAAATGGAAAAATAGTGACGATAAAAATAGTCGATTCTTGAAAAGAAAACGAATAAAATGAGAATTTTAAAAGTGAAACAAACTAGACGACAGTCAAAACCAATAACAATATAAATCAATTAAATTAGAATTGAAATTATGCTAACACTTGAAATTAAAAATGTACCTGCCATAAGGATGTAAATTATGCAATCTCAAGCATTTTTGTGTCCATGCTCTGGTGTTCTGAGAAGATATTTCGTTTGTTGTTATTGTTATTTTGTAAACAATCAGCATCTGATGGTTATTGACAGGCTCCCCCCCTTAATTCTGAAAATGAAGGAAAGTTTATCTCATGAAAAAGTTTATGAAAACTTATAAAAACAATATTTAATCTGTTTTCACAGTCATCTTATGCTAGATATATTGATTAAATACCTTGATGCTCATGTTCAGTTTAACAGGAATCCAGTTTCTGATTAAGTTAACGCTAATTCCATTTGTGAATTCACGCCTAGAATATGAAAAATGTATTGTGGTCACAATTTTTATCTTTATGTCGTTATCTCCAGAATCATAGATTAGACATATACAATAACTTAACTAGAACTGTCGATGAAAAGCATATAGTGAAACATTTGGTTTATCACTGTATGAGAAAGTTTAAATTAAAAGCAGTACTTCAGAACTTATGAACAGAGATGCAGTCATCGGTCATCTGTAAGCTGTCAGCTGTTAAATTATTTCACGTAATCTTCTTTCGTTGATTGGTAGCATCAATCCTGGTGCATGACACTGATTATGATGAAATGATATCATCTGCATAATGCTGCAACTGCACTAATCAAGAGTTTTGTCATAGAGCGTCTCAAAAATGCAACTCTGTGCAGGAAAACCCTCAGTTATGTTGATGTTTGAATGTGATATTGGAACCATTCCTGCAAACAAAATAGTGATATCTTGTTGTGTGCTTTTTGTAGGTTTGAATGGTATGAGCACTAATATTTGGGAGCACTTTCCTTCAGGCCAGGGCTCTCCTGGTACTCCCCCTGCCCTGTTGTCCTCTGGGCCCTGTGCAGAGACTGTCAGGCTCAAACAGGAGCTGGAGGAGGCTCACAGGGCTCTAAAACAGTGGGGTCACAGCTGGAGACACACAGCTCAGGTAGGTAGGTAGTGCCGCATGTGCACGAGCATGTTTGTGAAGTGGCTGCAGTCAACACACGAAACAAGTGTGATATTTGAACAGCTGCTGTCGTCCTCTCCTGTAGTCGTGGGCGGCGCTAAAAGCAGATGCAGAGGAGTCTCGAGCTCACGCCACGAGATTAGCCATGGAGGCAGAGCGGGCCAGGCAGGCTGAGGAGGAGGCTCAGAGACAGGCCTCTCTCCTGCAGGAGGCGCTGGAGAGTTTAAGAAATGGAGACAACCCTCATCTAGCACTGCATCAACTGCAGCTGCTGCACAGACTCCCTCTGGAGTCGGTGCTTAGTCTGCAGGCTCAGCTCTGTACCTGTCTACATGCTGTGGAACAGGTAGGAAAGCACCACTACATCCTACATTATTTCATGCACAATAATGCACTCTTCATTCGTCATCTTCTTTTCGTTATTATTATCATCACTATCATCACTGTGCTAGTTGAGTAGACTTTTTAATAAGACAAGGCTTTAGTTAGTGTGAAGTTTTTGTGGTTTTAGGGTTTTTTACGTTGCTTATGTTGATCCTTTATGGTTTGAGGTACGTAATATTGTTTTTTCTGAAGTTCTTTGATTTCCCTGAAAAATGCTATAGAAACAAATGTATTTACTTGTTATATGATTGTTCTGGTCATCATACATCCTTTTCAATGACAGCATTAAAACAGGAAACAGAAACCTACATTGAAATTTAAACAGATGTTTTATTATCATGTCACAAAAGGATGAGTTGAATTGAAAAAAAGTTATTTTAATTTCTAGGCAGAATGACTCAACAACAAAGTCTTTGGAAAGCTGTGTTTTCATTAATTTAACAATTTAGGAAAAGTTTTTTTCAAATTCAAGCAAGTCACAAAAAAGTGCACTTTATATATACGTCTATGAACTGGTTTGGAGCAAATAAACTTGGCTGCATTGCATTGTCAGAAAAAGTGGTGGTGTAGGCTTTGTTACATGTGCTTATAATGAACAGAGAAGAATATTTGGTTGTATTTTTCTGTTTAGTTTCACCCTTTTTGACCATGAAAAGGAAATGTCTCGTACTTAAAAAAAAAACATAAAATTTTCAGTTTCTGACGTCATTTAAAAAAAAAAGTAGACATAGGTTAATTCTGCTGTTGGTGCCTCTGACCACATTGCTGATGAATATCTAAAGTTGGTCCTAAACATCTTTTAATGGTGTCTAATTGCTCATAATTTTTAAGTGCTAATGCTAATGTTGTGTGTGTTGGTTAGGTAAAATGAAATACAGAGACTTAATTTGCCATAGGGTAAAAAAAAAAAAAAAAAAAGTGGTTTAAAAACAGTCTTCGTTTATTAATCAGATGTTTGTGAACAGAAAATGTTCAGATGAACCCCTTACATTCACTTCAGTCATTATTGAGGGTCTCTGAAGTATGAGGACTTTTGCTTTTATAGATTTGTTTAATTTCACACTGAAATCAAATAAATCAGAGTAAATCCTGAGTAGGGATGCACGGATATATTGGTCAAACATTGGTAAATAATAAAGACAGCAGTGCCTACAGAAAGAAAAACTAAACACACAAACATAAATAAACATTCCTGTCACTGGCATTGTTACCTCCGCCAAGGATGTTATGTTTTTGCCGGCGTTTATTTGTTTGTTGGTTTGTGTACAACATAACTCGAAAAGTTATGGATG
>JAPSES010000109.1:682482-692740 GCA_029822895.1 Maxillicosta whitleyi | reverse complement strand
GTGATTACTTTTTGGAGGTGATCCGGATCACCGTCTGGATCCAGGAATTTTTTAAACGATTCTCTATTAGTTATTATTGACGCTGTTGTAGTACTATCAAATGTCCACCAGATGGCAGTGGAAGTCCTGCTTTCTCATATAGTATCTTCAAATGTGGGACCTGAACTGTAGTGCTTGGCGGAGGTTTGCGCTCTCCGAGTGCTTTTCTAGTTATGTTAAGCAACGATCCATAATTCTGATCCTATTTTTAGCACAAAAGGCTTAATGTGTGACGTGTTCCTCTGTGTTGTTTGTCAGGTGGTGTACAGGAAGCAGAGGCAGTGCTGTGTGACGTGTGGTGAGCAGGGCTCGGTGTCGCTGCCCTGTGGACATGGACTCCAGTGTGAGAGTTGCTCCTCTTCCACAGAGTGCCCCCTCTGCCCTGAACAGACTCTGGAACAGCAGCTGTCGTGACCTCACATCCCCGTACCAACCACCACAGACTGATCCCAGACCAGTACAGTCCTGATTCTGCAGACAACCAGCCTTCGATCTCAGCCGCCATTCACAATTCTATCGAGGTCATTTTATAAGACACAAGCAGTTTTTTTTTTTTTTTTTTTTTGTACTTTAGAGATGACGTTTGTTGAGAATTGAACATCTTAAGAAGCTCTGGCCGGCAACAAAAAACTCTTAATGTGGAATTCAGATCCTTAATTTTTCCAGTATTACCCATGAAACACCAGTGCATTTTATGAGTTTAACGCTCTTGACCAGCAACACTGTTCTTTACCCCTTTTTTTTTTTTCTTCATTTCTTAAAAATAACCCATAGACCTGCTGTTTTCTTCTCTAGCCCAAACCTGTTCTCAGGTCATGACCTGTTATAAAAGGTCAAGGTCCTCGTATTTGGAATTTACTTTGATTTATCTCAGTACTATTGGTGTGTTCTGTTGAAGTTTGAAGATATCCGCTTTCATTTTAGTGCAACAAAAGTTCAGATTCAGGTCAGAAACGTCAAGGTTTTGTGTTTGGCCCTGAGAGATTTTAACATTTCATACAAATGCTCGGTGTTAGCATGAATAATGAACAGAAAATCATCTCTTTAAGCAGAAAAACACACTTTACAGGAACACTAAAATTTAAAAGATTCTCTTGGATTCATTGGAGTGCAACATGCAAAGGTTAAATTTCTTCAAAGCTACTATGTGTTAGTTTTTATTCAGATTAATATGTTAAAGGTACAATATGTAACATTCATACATGCTTGTGTCATTAGGGTGAGTTTGTGTTGGAGTTTGGTTTAGTGAGTTGGTGATTTGTTGATGTCGGTGGATTTTTTTTTTTAGTATTTTTTGGAGAGAATGAGGGCAAAAAGTTTATTTCAGCTTCTTAAATGTGTTTATTTTTTCTGTAACACAAGAACATTCTCTTTGACTTTGAACATTTTCACTATTTTTTATTTTCACTCTTAATCACAATCATTATTTTATAATGAAAATAGCCGCTCGCTGTTACAGGAGAACAGTAAAGGTCAGTGAACACAAATATCGCATTTTTGTATTTTTACAGAAAATCTGAAAATAATTGTACAGACTGTTTATCGCGGATGTAGGCAACTGAGAAGGACAGGGAAGGTGCAGGTTTTTAGGGTATGTTATTATCGTTTCATGCATTGGCACAAAAACACAAGCACTGTTGCACATTGTACCTTTTAAAGCACCATTCAGTTAATAATAAAAGCTACACACTGGTAAACCAACAATTCCATATAAAATTCACACATTTTGGAATTTCAATGAGCACTTGAGGGTTTTATTTCCCCACTGGCAAAGCGAGCTGTGTTTTTTAGGTGCGACCGCTTCACAGCAGAACGTTGCTTTGATCCCCGTACCAGAGGACATTCTAACTTTTATAGATAATAAATACACTGACGAGGGCAAAAATACTTCATACAAGTGAACTTTAGAAATTTAGAAAGAACCCTTTAGATTGACAAACAAATCTGTTTTACACAGAATGACCAGAAGTAAAATAGAAACATGAGAATTAATGTTTTAACTGTTTATTTCAGCTCGATGATCCTATTGTTACAGAACTGAATTGTTCAAAGTGGCCACAGTGATTATAATAAACAGACAAATATCAATAAAAACGAGCTGTGACGTGTGAAAGCAGACATCTTCAAACCAACTGTACTAATGGACAACGCTGCGTTTTTTTAAAAAGAGCTCTCTTAACAAAACCCACAGGTCTGACTGCTAACAGCTAAAGGGCATATTTTAGTTTAATTCAGATAACGTTCATGTATCGCTATAGCCAAAGGGGGCCGTTAGACCAGTCAGCTGGTAGTGCTTATAGGGACTTTCTTTAATTTTGATTTTTTTTTTTTTTTTAAATAGTTTTTTAGCTTAAAGAATTTTAAAATTGTCAACGCGTATCAATGACAGAAAATATTTAAATATGTAGTATTATTTGTTTGAATATACAACAGATGGTCTCTGTTAAGACACTCAGGTTCTCTTAATATTCTTGTTGATGAACTGTAAGAGGGAAAGCATGTTAACACAATCAAGGCAAATATACTCAGTCAACTTGTGTAGTCTGAAATGACACATTTTTACACTTTTACTTTAAATCTTTTCATTTTAACTCAAGAATACATGTTTTTGTTTAAGGTGGCCCTTTTGCTATGTTTAAAAATCAATATGGGACAGTTTTTTTTTTCTGCCAAAATCTTTACATTTGTAGTTATCTTTGACATTTCACAGTGTGTCAAATGTAGTCTAATATATATATATATATATATTATATATATATACATAGTTATGTGATGTCATACTTATCTCTTGCACTGATTAGACAAAGCATCAGGAAGCAGACAGATTATGTAAAGCTGTGTGAGGTTTACATGCAGATGTGAAAGTGTTCATGATCACTGTGATGGTCTCTGGTAAACTCATGTTCAACATACTGTCCACACACTCATCCAACACCAGTGTTTGCCTCTGAGTGGATTTTCTTTTGTTTTTGGTACAGATCATTAAATAAATTGTATATTTTTGGAGAAAGACATTGTGTGTGTGTTTCTTTTTTTTTTTTTTTTCTATCGTGGCTGAATCCCCTCCTGGGACTGTTTCTCCCTCTGTCTGCGTTTCTTCACAAAGGCCTGAGCCTCCCGTTCGCTTTTCCTCGACTCCAGTAACCTCAGAATGCAGTCGTCTGGAAATGAACACAAAGAAATAATGAGAAGCTGAAAAATGTTGCATGCAGATGACATTATTGAGTAAATGTTGACAAAGGAAAGGTCAAAATTTAAGGCAAAAATTAAGTTAGAAATGCTACAAAAGTAGGGTTTGTGTAAAATGCAGAAACTGAATTTCTATGACAAAAATAATGTGAATTAATGTTAATGTTAAAAATACTTATAGTAATAGTTTTCAAAAAAGAGATGAGATGTGATTCTGTATTTTAGTGTTGTTTTTTTTTGTGTGTGTGAACATTTTTGGTCTGGTCACCCTCATAAAAAGAGATTTTATCCTCAAGACACTACCTGGTTAAATATATTGAATGTTAAAGTAGCATCTGTCAACAAAATAAGCGCAAAATTATACAGTTAGATTGTTCCTGCGTCTCACCCAAAATGAGTGATTTGTTTAACCTGTTTCCTTTTTCCTGTTTCTTTAACATATAAAACTCCAAATAAATTACAATAACAGAAAAAAAAAAAAAAAAAAAAAGAAAATCCAGAATTAGTCAATAACACCTCGTTTGAAATGTAATAACCTCTAGTTTCATAAAATGTACTTTTTTTGTGGAACTAAAATCAGTTCAACAGCCTTAACTTAACTGCAAATTCATCCCACGGGCCGCATTAGAACCTGTGGCGGGCCACATTTGGGCCGCATGTTTGAGACCCCTGGTCTAAACTCTCTGTCATCTCGTACCATTGGGTTTAGGATGCATTAGAGGTAGTCGTATCCGAGCAGGGGTGGCGTCTGGCTGTGAATAAAGTCCGTCTGCTGCTTCCTGCTGTGATCCAGCGATTCCTGGTATGCCTTTTAGGGCCAGGAAAGCTTCACCCTCAAAGTCATCTGTCATCAGGGTGTCATGGTCCAGAACTGTCACCATCAAACAAGCTCCGGACGCCTTGCACTGCTCTAGGGAAACCATGCTGTAATAAGAGCAGATGGTGCCGATAAAGAGGATTGAAATGATATGGCATACGTTTATTTATGAGGAATATAAGAGATAACGCACAATTCAAAGGCTTCGTCAAACAGGGGGTTCAGGTTGCAGCTTTTGATCTGTGTGCAGCGAGGCTCCACTTCTGGAAAGATGTGGTTTGGCTCCAAACACAGCTGCACGAACGGATCGCTGAAACCTGTCAGCGTGGAGCAGAGTTAGAAGAAACAATCACACAGCAACATGTATGTGTTTAGGTACCAGTTTCCCACCATTTGAATCCATAGGCAACAGGTTGACAGCGTTCAACACCTCCACTCTCAGTTTTTGGTCTGATCTCCTGTAAGATGTGAGGAGGGTGACGGCGCCGTATTTCTCCCCGCTGAACACCTTCTGTCAGAAAGAACAGAAACCAAAGCTCATCAGATCCAATCAAAGGAGTTTATTATACATCTGTGACACCAAGCAGCCCGATATCTCACCTGCTCCATTATTTTACTCTCAAAAAATTTCTCCACAAGCTCCCAGTTGTTCATCGAGTTGTGAGTCAGGTGAGCTTTTAAAGCCTGTACGCGGAAGATAAATTCTGTTTTAATCAGTGTATGTAGGAGGCACTTTGACCACACATTCCCTCTCTCGTTTCTTACCTTGTACTCATGACCAGAGTGGAGGATGTTTAAAGGCAGTCCGTTTCCCTCAGCGTGGAAACACTGCTCTAGGCACTACAACAAAATACAAAATACAAAACACAACGTCTCAGGGGTGTTTTCGCAGAGTTGGATCTTAGACTAAAATTGCTGCCATTTTTGCTGCCATTTTTATCCACAGTCTTCTACATTTGTATGTTATAGCGACTGGATAGCTTAGTGGTTTACACTACTGACTTTGGTGTGGAAGGTTGCCAGTTTGAATCCCAGGTGGACTCTTGGGCAAGACCCTTTATACTATACCTTTAAGTCACTTTGGATAAAAGTGTCAGCCAAATGTAATAGTAGTAATATTTTGGCAGTGGTGGAATGTAAGGAAGTATTTTTACTACGTTACTGTACATCAATAGTTTTTACTTGAATAAATTAACCCAAAAGGACCCAGTGTGACATTTGTGTCACTTCCCAAATCCTTTCTTAAGTGATTAAGCCCCATTTATTTGAGTATTATGTGCTTTAGTTCTGGTTTTTTTCAGTGTAAATCATATATTTTCTATATTTAATTCACTGATCATGCAGATGGTCATATACACTCAGATTCAAATTGAGGGTTATTATATAAAAAAAATATATATATACAGAAAACTGAAGAAAAAGTTACTTTTCCTTTCACAAAAACGGCCTCCTATTGAGCTATTTTTTAAGTTTTCCTTAAAACCATTTTTTAGTCTTGGTAGTCAGGTGTAGGTTTTAAAGGGGGTGTGAACTGACCTGGAGTGTATACAGAAGTCTTTGGCAGAATACCATGAGCCCTTCTTGTTGTGGATGCTGAATAGACACATGATGGAGGATCTTCATTGAGTTATTCCACAAAGGAGTCAGAAGACTGGGCAAAAGATGAGGATAAGATAAGATATCAAATATGCTAATTTTCCCAATATATTATATATGTATGATTATCATTGTCAGGTCAGAGGAGATTTATTGTCATGCTCTTAAATTTACATTAAATGCTATTTCTGTAGATATATACTTTTATATTTAATGACTGTAAGCATGAATCATTCTCCTGTCAACCTTTTAAAGCACAGGTGTCAAAGATGCAGCGCGGGGGCCAAAACCGGCCCGTGGGAGAAATTTGTGAGATGCAAATATTATACTTATTAAAATCATTTTAGTTTTCGGTTCCACATTCAGCCCATTTCAATCTCAAGTGGATTGGAACCAATAAAAGACTATCACAGTAACCAATAAATAATGACAACACACTCAATCTTCTGTTTGTTTTACTATAAAAATAAAAAGCAAAATTAGGTGAAAATGTTTACATTTGTATGCTATTCTTTCACAAAAAAAAAAATGAATGAGCTGAAATGTCTTAAGGTGTAATTGGGCCAATATTCTGTTTCTAAATGTGTTGTGTATTTGTAGATCTACTGTGATCTGTGATCTGTTGATCTGTTGTCATGCATATTTGCAAATAAGATAAACTGAGACAGAATATTTTAAAATTGCACTTATTTTGCTTAAGAAATTTCAGTTTTATTAAAGTTTTTCATATTATTCACTTTTTTTTTAAAAGAACAGTTTGTAAATATAAAGTTTTCCTAATGTAATTTCACTCTTTTCATTCTAAAAGACAGAGAAATGTATGGAGTAGACATTTTTTATATATATATATATATTATTGTACTGGCCCACCTCAGATCATACTGGGAAGACGTGGCCCCTGAACTAAAACGAGTCTGACACCCCTGTTTTAAAGTATTAAGAAAAAAAAAAAAACTTTATGTACAAATGTAGCTTTTACCTATCAAAGTTTTCTTTGACCAGGTTTTCATTCATGTACTGCAGCTCCTGCTCCAGGTAATGCATCAGTGGAGTTGCAGCCTAAAACAGTGAGTAGAGGAGACTGTGTGACTTAACTGAGATAGTAAACATGTGGGATACTGTTAATGTGACAAGCACTTACATCCTCTGAGGACTTGGAGGGAATCCTCCGCCTGGTCGACATGCTTCTGACATGAGTCTCAATGTCTGTATTTAGCTGTGGAACAAGCACAAGGATGTGTGATGTCATTTATTAAAGCAGTTATTTGTAATATTTTGACTTAAATGCCTAAAATGTCTTGTAGTGAGTTGGACGCTATCCTTAAACATTCAGAATGGAGATGGTATCAAAGGGAAACAACCATGAAGTCAGAGGTAGAGTACTCCCTAAATACTAAATGACTAAATGTTTCAGCGGTTCTAATGGATGTACTGGTGGTTACAATAAATAAACAAACAGGCTGGTGTCGTATTTGAAGAAGATGCCAGTGATACTATCATTTGGGCTGTCTAAACTTTTATGGAGCCAGTTCTGCATTTAAATAAAGCAAAATCTTCTCACATTTGTTTAGTAAATAAATCAAATAGACCAGTAAGGATGGATAGGTGACTAAAAACCTTGAAAATTTGCACATTTTTGGACTTGTTTGCTTCTGTCTAAATATTACAAGTACTTCCTTTAAAGTCGTTGATGTAAAACTAGCATGAACGCACCTGTTTGCTGAGAGTGTCCAGAGCAGTGCGGATCTCTCGACTGAGGATGCTCTGGGACTGCTGAAGTTGTAAAGCCAGAGTATTATGGAACTGACTTTCCCCAATGACATTTTGTGTGCGCTCTCGAAGCCCCAACCAGTTGAGCTGTGTCGGAAGGCGGGACAGCACCGACCGCAAGTACTCCAAGTCATTCACTACCACACACAACTGCAGACATGAGAGGAAAGTGAGATTTGTGCAGAATATATACATATAGTAGTAGAAATATGTGGTTGTCACATGCTCTCACCATGTTGATGGCACAGCCGTGGTCAGAGTTCTCAGACAGGACCCTGACCCTCTGCTTTAGGATTTGGCAGTAGTTCACCACGATCTTACACACATCCTGAACACACAGGAATAAAAGTAGTCAAATACCGGTGTTCCCAGGTTTTTGATGAACTGTGCCTCATTGTAAAAGCACCCATCAGTGGCAGGATGAGCGGTACCTCAGTGAGTTTAACCATAAGCATGAAGGCCTCCTCAGGGTCAGGCCAGGACAGCTGCTCCCACAGCTGGCAGATCGGCTGAATACATGCCACCAGATCCACAGCAGACGAACTGTGTTTGATGGGCACTGCACCAGACTGCAAGGGCTGCAACTGAAGGGACGGGATTAAAATATACAGTGGTGTAAAAGAGTTTTTGGACACTCCATCTGTGATATATTCTATAAAGAATCACTTTAAAGTCATTGAACTGTGCAAAGTATTGTTCTGTTCTCCAAACCCACATGCTCCCTTCTGCACATCCTTTGTTCCATCAATGTTAAACTGGATGTTTCAGCAACGTAATGAAACACATCCAGGATATGACATGTTGAAACTGTTCATAATTTAGTTGTAGGTTCTAGTTATTGCTACCATTATAGTTGTTGTTGTTGATACTGTTGATATTCTTTTGTGACCTCCCCCCCACCCTTCTACTCCTCTCTTCTCCTTCCCCCTGTTTCCTCATGTCAGGTCCGGCATCAAAATGTGGTTCAACAAAATACATATTAAAGACAGTAAAATATCAAGGGGAACCTCATATACTGTATGAAGTTTCCCTTTGGCAAAGCAAAATACTCACAAGTCCACATATTTCAGTAGATTAATTTCAGCAGATTATCTCATAATTATCTCATAATTATGAGATAATATCTCATAATTACGAGATAAGATCTCATAATTACGAGATAATTATCTTATAATTATGAGATAATTATGAGATAATCTGCTGAAATTTTTATTATTGTGTGAATGCAATGAGCCACCGTAGGTTCTTTATATTTATTCAGATCATTTACAGTTTTTATGAAATGATACTTTGTTTTAGCATAATATATTTACATTTACAAACAGAAATACGTGGACTTGTGAGTATTCCTAAGTTATTACAATAGTATTTTACTGATCTGACCCACCTGAGATTGAATTGGTCTGAATACGGAACCTGAACTGAAATGACTGTTAATATCTTAATATCTATTTTTGCATTTTCATCCCAAGGGCCAGACTGGACCCTTAGGCGGGCCGGATTTGGCCGCATGTTTGACACCTGTGAAGTACAGTAAAGTGTTACCTGGTCCACCTGCACAGCCTTCTCCACTCTGTCCTGAGTCGTGCTGAATGCCTGGTTCAGCCAGTACGGCAGAGCCTCTCTGAAGTCCTCATGGAAGTTTGTGAGCTCCAGTACTCCCCTGAAACACAAACTCCTGCTCAGTCTCTTCTGCACTTCACGGGGTGTCTATCATGGATGTGCAGCATGAGCATTAATATACGTCACACCTTTTCTGCAGGAAAGCCTTGTCTTTGTGAATGTTCTGCAGACTCAGGTAAACAGGGAACAGGCTTTTGGCTAAAGGCTGGTCCATCTGACCTTCCATCAATGATATGGTTTGTCTCACTTCATTAGCAAGCTTTCAAAGATAAGAAAAAAAATACAGCAGATAATAATATTATGTGTCTGAACCCTGCAGCTTGAGTAGACTTTGTAAGCTCTATCAGTCTCTTACCAGTGAGTCAATCCTCTGATAGATGACAGTGAACGCATCCACCTGCACAGCACTGTAACAGTAATAAGGAAACACAAAGCAGTGGTAGTGATTCTTCAATGACTGATATACTTAATGGAAATTCCCAACACAGTAAAAAAAAAAAACTGTAATCAAAACACGAGGTGCACATGACTCGAATGCTATCATTCTGATTGATATTTGATAAAAGTGTGTGTGATATGACAGAGGAGAATCAATATTTTTTTTTTTTTTTTGTTCTGTTTTGTCCCCACTTTACCTGGCAAACTCCTTGTTCCAGGTGTTCTTGTTGTGTTTAATATCTTCCTCCACCTCCCTAATCAAGCTCAAGAGGGCACATACAGTCTCTGACAGGTCCTGCAAGAAATTGACGATGAGCAAAAACATCAAGATATTTAATCATGAAATATTATGTAAAAATCCTGTCATGCTTAGGCTTTCATAATGTGCTTACATTTACCTTAGTCATAGGCTGATGCAAGCCTTTCTTGATGGAAAACCACTCCTGTGTGCCGGTCTGATATTAAAGAAACATTATTAAATATTTCAAGATATATGAGGCATATAATACAAAGTGTAAGGTGGTGTTATCTTTGTCATAACTGACCTGTATGGCCTCACAGACCTCCTCATGAAGCTCAAATTGAGCTGGGTTCAGTTTCTGAAACGCCTGAGTTTTACAGATCTGGACCAAGATTCTGAAAACATGTATGTTCCCACATGTGAAAAACAAGTCAACTATATTAGCTAATACACAAATACACACTGCCCGGCAAAAAAAAAAAAAAAAAGCCACACATGCAATATTTGACGTCACCACCTTTAGTTCTGATTCCAGGAGACATTCA
>JAPSES010000109.1:670821-682382 GCA_029822895.1 Maxillicosta whitleyi | reverse complement strand
TTATCTACCTCTTGTAGCACTTTGAGATTTTAACAATAGAAAGTGCATTATAAATAAAATTTATTATTATTATTAACCAATAGTGCATGTAACATACTGTGGTTTCCCTTCAAATACAACTAAAATTCTTTAAAAGATAAGTCTTACATTTATTATTAACAACCAGGAAGCGAGGAAATGGATCTCGCTGTTCATTGGCTGGGAGAGTATGACGTATTGTTGTAGGCGTTCCCACGTAAGGCGGAAGGGCAGGTGCAAACAGCCCGCAGCATTAACGCCACAACAACCGTTATCTGCGCATAGGCCGAGCGGGCTACACACACAGGCCTGGGGATATTTTACCTGACGGAGGCGCTTCATAAGACAACCTTTACAGTGTTTGGTGTCGGAGACTGTGGGGCACCGTCGACATGACTCTGAACCAGAACCACTCGGAGTCCGGCGGAGTCATCATCAACAACAGTGAAAGGTACCGTTAGCAGGTGCAGCCACTAGCTAGCTCAATAAACCCTCAGCTATGTACAAAGATATTGCCTTTAATGAGAACGTCAAGTAGGACTAATAATCGTTATGATGTAAATGATGACAGTGTTGTCTTATTTACAATGTTAGCTTACACACAGGTCACATTCGCTCATTTGACACGTAAAAGTAAAGCCTGAAAGTTATAACTTAGCATAACTGAATCGACTTTAATGCCATTCTTCGACTAGCAGCAACATGCATTCTATTAAAACCTGTTCCGTCCAGTGCTCATATTTGACCTACTAAATTGCTGCGTGGTTATATCGCATATAACTAGAAATAAACAGTTCGTTAGTAGCGTATAACGGAGTAAAATAAAGTTTTGTTTAAATGCTTTGTGACAGAAAAAAAAAAAAAAAAAAAAAAATCTAAATTTGCGTTGTGTCCGTACGGAACCGGGTGTCGAACTCGTAGCCCAAAACATGGCCTTCGACCTGTTATATCACCACTGCAGTCAACAGTAGCTTTTCGTCAGATTACATAATACTGGATTTAAACATTGCATTTTGTTTGCAAGTTTATAAAGAGGGAGGGAAAACACATTCACCAATTATTCTGAGCGTGGATCAGGTTTGTTGTTTGCAGTAGCAGATTCTTCTAGAACATGCACAGTGTGATGATAAACCCATTAACTGCAGCTAACCCCAAACCAGTAAGGCTGTCTTTACCTGTCCCATAAGCCTAATCCATTTACTATAGTAGCATTTACTGAAAGTAAGTGATGAGTATGTTTGGTAACTGGACAGTTGCACAAGAATATTATGAAGTCATCTTTAAGTTACCAGGTCAAGGTTATGAAACCTATTTACAAACCCTATCTTAATACTATATTTATATGAAATAAAGTCTACACTGTAATATAAAAAAAAACACTACTTTTAGAGATAAGAGATATTTGATGTTGAGAATTTTCATAATCTGATCGTGTTTCTTGTGTGTTCTCCTGTCACCAGTGTGTTGATGAACTACGATAATGTGGAGTTGGTTTTCTGCGATACTGACAGTCTGCCCGAAGCTTTCAAAAAGAGCAAGAAAGGCAGCATCTACCTAACACCGTACAGGGTGAGAGACAAGTGCCAGGCATCGTATTCATTATTTAACCCCAGCTTCATGTTGACATTAATTCTGTCTCTGCTGACAGCAAGTATACGGCAAAAAGCAGACGAGCTACTCTGCGTTTCTCTTTAGGTTTTGTAAGGTAGTAACAGAAACCTGAGAGCAAATAATGTGTGATGCGATGTCCACTTTTTCTTTTTTTTTTTCCCCCCCAGGTAATATTTTTGGCCAAAGGACGTGATGCACTGCAGTCGTTTATGATGCCCTTTTATCTGATGAAGGGTTGTGAGGTGAAGCAACCTGTGCTTGGGGCCAATTACATCAAGGGTACTGTCACTGCAGAGCCTGGAGGTAGGTGTGTGTCTCTGAGGCCAGAATGTGTCTGTGTATGAAATCTGGAGAAGTTTTATTGACTTTGTTGCAAAACAAACAGTGAACTTCTCTGTGTGCTGTCTGTCGTGCAGGCGGCTGGGAAGGCAGTGCTACTTTCAAGATGGTATTTTCTGCTGGAGGAGCCATTGAATTTGGCCAGTACATGCTGCAGGTTGCAGCTCAGGGTGAGGTTTAATATAAACGTGTTTGTTTCAGCTTTCTTGTTTTATGTGTTAACACCCCAAAACGTCTCTACTCAAAGCAGTCCTACATTTGTCATGACATATATTTGATACTGTCTATGGAATTAAAACTATTAGATTTAGTCGGCCACCCCTAATTAAGGCTGTGCTGCAAGAATTAAGTTTTTATACCTCCCTTATTGTTCAGTTTTAGATTTTGTAGCAGTAAACTCTAAAAGGCACTTAAAATCCCAAATATGAAATGAAGACCTATCTTTATGATTTTCTTACAGTTTACTATTTGTCTAAACCTATATAACATTTAATTATGATTCACCAAAAATTTACACCACTATTAAATATGCATTGTATAGGATTTGTGTGTTAATGTTTTTGTGTGAAGTTTGTGTGGTGTTAACTCAGTTTTGTGCCCAAAGCTGATTGTCAACATTTGCTAATTCCATCATTAAGATAACACGAATCTTGGTTGTCAACATCCCTGATAAACGCTGTATACTGATTTATTTGTGGCAGTTTCAGGTTGTATTTCTGCTAAAATCTTCATGTTTGTTCTCATCTAGAGCCAAAAAAACATATTTTGACAAAAACTGAAAGCTAATATATTGTTTCATTTTGTTTTCAAAAAGCGCTGCCGTTTCATTTAATCTCTTCCTCTGAACTATTTGTATAAAAACTGAAGGCTAATTGTTTGTTACATAGCAACATTGATGTGTAAAAGCACAGCTATATCTGAAGGCTGTTGTTAAAAAAAACAATCCAAAACACCAGTTTCACCTCTTTGCTTCTTTACTTTTTGGTAGAGCTACTATGCTGAGCCAATTAATAAAAGGTTAATTAATGTTTAAGCTATCCAGGAAGCAGTCTGATTTTTTTAAGGAATGCAGAGCAATTATAATGTATTATTATTATTTATCAATTTATATTAAATATTTAATATCAATAATATTTAATTTGAGCATCTACATATTGATTAGTTTGATTCACATTAATAATCATGGACCTATAAAACACATCCCTTTTTTTAGTTTATTTTACTTACAGATAACAGTCATGTTAAATTAAACTTTATTGCAGTCTACATGATAGAATTTTCAGTTAATTCTCTCCAATTTTCCTCATTTTCCCTCTCCAAACTTTGTTTCTTGTAGCATCCAGAGGTCAGCCAGTGACTCCCGGGTATGGTGGATGCCCCTACATGGCTAATGGAGCCTATGCTTACCCTCCCCCCCCTGCCAATGGAATGTACCCTGCTGGACCTCCACCCGGATACTCGTACCCCAACCCTCCTCCACCAGGTAGCTTCAAGAAAAACCACACCTGCTCTTCTCCTCGCCTTAACTTTACAATTTGAGAAAAGTGTAATGAAATCTGACATGTGCCCCCCTCATCCAGGTGGATTTTACCCCAACCCACCTGCATTCGATGCCTCTGCAGCCTACATGCCTCCTCCACCTTACTCCGCTCCACTTGGCCAGCAGCCGCCACACGACCCTGACCTCCCCTCCTCAGCAGCAGGTCAGTCTTTGCTGCAGAAATGTTGTGCCCACTTCTCTGTAGCTTTCAGACTGCTCAGCTTGAATAAAATGCAAACATTACACAGAAATATTGAAGACCAAAACAATACGCATGTTTTACACATTTGTATAGAGGTGCATTTTTCACTGAGTTAATATAATGTTGGGGGTTATCATGCTGCACTACCTGAATTTGTTGGACTGGGTATTATCATTATATATGTTTAGCTTTTATTAGTGTGACGCTAAAACAAATTAGATGAATAATAGCTGATGATAACATGGTATTGTTGTGATAATCTGTTATCATTGCAAAGTTATCTTGCCTAACGGATTTAAAATTGTCATAGTTGGTGGTCATCTAGCACCAGCTGTTTCCTGTTTGATTTGTGTACTAGCCTCTTCAGAGGTAATTTTTTTCTTCCACATTCTTTTAATTATTCATTTAATACTTGGAAAAGCCCAGTGGACTTAATATTTGTCAGAAATTGCTCTTCAAGTATGTTTCTCTCCAGTTGTTTATATGTACATTTTCTATTATCTCTCTCTCTATATATATAAACCTGAGTGTAAATGCTGAAGCGCACCTCTAAAGCCACAAAAATGCTTTTAATTTAGTTAGGAATGATGAATTAATTAAAGGTAAACGTGTACATTCAGTGAAAAATGGTGCTGTACAAATATGATCAGGTGAGTTTGCACCGTTCGTTGACTTAAAACATTAAATGGAAAATAGCATCAAAACACCACCATGTATGAATATCCTGGAAAGTACATATTGATGGATATTCTAACACTGTCTGTCTTGGTGTGAAAAAAGTCATGTGGTCACAGAAGCTGCCAGGTCAGTCATAGGTGATGGAATGTAGAGCCGGACTGTGCGTAGTCTGATTTACTGTGTACGAATGGTCATTACAGCCATTAAACTCCTGGTTTTCTAACATCAGATCACATACTGAAACAAACTAATTGGAAATAGGATCTGGACACAAATAGATCTGGATGAAATTTACCCTAAAAGAACCTAAATTAACTTTAGGGAACATTTGTTGGGAGTGCAGGGTTTTATGACCTTTACTACAGCCAACCACAATGATGTCTATGTTTATTTACACTTTACGATGAGGGGAAAGAAAAACGTCAAAGGACTTAACGAATAGCAAATTCTGAAAAGCAGGACTTTGAAATATTTGATGAGTGAAAATATATAAAATGGACTAAATAACAGCAGTAAAGTGAAATTTCAGCTAAAGTGTATGCTTCAACTTGTTGGAAACACAGTTTGTGTAGTTTTCACTGCTGCCTCATCACTCTCAGCTTTGCGTTTGTCCCACTTTCCATTTTTTCCCTCCTCATTACAATGTACCTCAGGCTCAATTAGCTCCAGTCATCTCACATATCCTGGGATTCGTAGTATGTTTAATTAATGTGTCTCTTCCCCAGCGGAGGCCAAAGCTGCTGAGGCAGCAGCGAGTGCCAGCTGTGCCACGCTGCCTCCTACACATGTGTACCTGCCAGAGGTAAGATAGCCTCCATCACTATTCACATATTATACTTTTTTATTAATGTTTCTCTACTAATTTATTCAGCTTTATCCCTTAATTTCCCATGTGTCTAAATGTAGCTGATTGGAGGATTAGAGCCCGACTGAGTGTGTAGTGGTTTAATATTCCTCATAAGGTGACATCTTATATGCTGTGTCTCAAATTGCTGTGAGCCAGAATGGACTAGAAACACGAAACTTGGCTCTATAACTGGAAATGATCTGGCAGGATAGTTGCACGGTGTTTTTTGAGGAGTAGAGGCCATGCAATTTGATTTGTCAAGCTCAATGTGCTTCACACACAAAAAAAGTCCCGGATCCTAAAATCTGCCATGTATAAATAATGTATAAACTTTTTTTTTTTTATTTTGCATATGGTGAAAAACTGCTTGATTTAGTTTGACTGTCACACCTCCAATTTTGGCATATAACTCAGCAGGTCCAGAACTCAAGCCGTCTTTGAGAACCTGATTGAACACTGAGGCTTTTTGCTTTAGTATTATGACTATTATGGCCTACAACATACGGGTTCTCAAGTTTTACCCATGTCCCTCAAAATATTCTATTCTATTCTATTTTATTCTATTCTATTCTATTCTATTCTATTCTATTCTATTCTATTCTGGATTCCTTCATCAAAAAAGTGATTAGGTTTTTATTTTTAATTATAGCGAACATTTTTTTTTGTATTTTAAAAATTCCGACTGATATTATCTTGAATATTACCGAATGTAATTAAAACTGCCACTTTAAAATGATTAAACACATATACTTAGAATACATTCTCTCTCAACACAGAGTACAGCTGCAGAGTGTCTAGGTTTGAGTTGAATAAATGATCTTTCATTTCCACAAACTAGTTACATTTTGCTCAGTTCTCTTTGCTGCCTAGATATTGGATGTTTACACTTCCTTCTGTTCAACACAATATGTTGTTTGACCTTGTTTTGCTAGTTTTAAACATTCCTTTTTTTAATGTGTAAAAGCTATTTAATGAAAGCAGTCACATCTTTTTTGTGAGACAGGATCACCACAGACTTTAATGACAGGGGAACATTTGTTATATGCTAGTAGCAGTAAAATAAGACTGGTGTTAGTGTGAACATATGTTTACAGGTTGATAGCAGCTGGTTTCACCCTGGCTGGATTTCGGCATACTGTGGAACTGCAGAGCCATCAATGTGCTTTGGATGGATTTCTGTGCACTGTGAGATCTGTCCTTTTTACAACGCTTCTTTCTGCTTTCTCTCTAGGACAAGCCTCCTCCCTACTCTCCTCCAGAAGACAAGAAGAACCAGTAGACCCGCTTCCTCATTCCTTCTTTTTCTTCACCTGTGTCCACGGTCCATCAGCCCCTCTCTCATTCCATGAACTGGACATCAGGACAACCAAAGCTTTCTTTTTCAGCTTTATGCCATCTTTCATCTTCCCCAACCTATTTCTAACTCCATTGTTGCGCTAACCTTTCTCATCCCTCTGTATTTCAATTCTAGTGCAAATCTTTACATTCCTTTAAATGATCCATGTAATGTATTCAGACTTCCTTTAAAAAAAAAAAAAAGCACCTTTACTTGATGGAAACTATTGGTAGCAGTCTTTTAAGCGTGACACAATGAAGACTGTCGAGCCAAAGTGGTTAAAAATGTGGCTTTTTCCAGTGTAGATGATAAAACCTTGGGAACTAATCAGCTATTTCAGCATTTGTCTGCCTGCCAGCCCAAAGTCCAGGTTTAGCTATGCTGCAAAGGTAACTTATAATTTTCTATGACTTAAACTAGAATCTAACAATGTGAATTTCTTTGCTAACCTGTCTAGAAGCAGTCTAAATGCAGTCTTTTATTTTTCTATTATTTGTGTATACAGGCTTTTCATATATAGACTTTTGAGATGGAGATATTTTCTCGAGAACACTAACCTAGAGGAAAACGGTAGCTTTTGTAAAAGAGAGCAGCTCGTAGGGTGGCCTGGTCTGCTTTGACTTGTTTTTGAGATGACCACAAAGATTAAAAGCCCCAGAAGTGAATCCCTGATCCTGGATTAAGAGCAGCAGAGTGAGGGGTGGAGGGCCGGGCTCCGGGGATTATCTTTATTTCATGCAGGAGCAGAGCAGTCGCCCAGTGATGTCACATCCTGTTTTGTCACGCTGCTCAGTATTTGAGAAAACACATGGTCGGACTCTGGATTCACCTTTCCATTCTTTTAAACATAACTGTTAACAAGAACAGCTCACCGGAGGATTTTGTCACTGTTTCTACTTTGTGTGTTTGTGATCTTTACCCTCAAGTTTGAGGTCAGTCGTCAAAGCGGATCTGAGCACCTCAGTATCTGAGTCTTTCTTCCTGTATTGGTCACTAATCTATATTCTGTATCTGTGGCACATCCGTGGCTGATTCTCTGCACTTTGAGAATGCTATGCATCGGGCTCCTGTTTGCTCTGTTATGGCTGTATGTAAAATAATAAAGCTCAGTTATTTATTTCAAACTAATTTATTGACAAATTTATGTAAAATGACTCAAGTAAGAAAACAAAGCATGATCTCAACTAATGCATGTTTGCATTGGATTACATTTTATTAAACAGCTCCTGATTGATGTGGAACAGAAGTGTGTTTTTATTTCGACACTGCTATAGCACATGTTGATGGGTTGGTTCTGAACAAAGCACTGTGCATTAGAATAATAACATATTCCAGCGGCAGCAGGAGGGGTTTTAATGTCACAGTCTGGAAATGTGCTTCCCTCACAGTAGTCCATTTGGATGTTTCTTGTGCAAATCCACAGCAGTTTCACAAAGATTGACGCTTGATGTCCTGAGCCTTTAGAACCTCAACAGTTCAAGGTCAGCATGTTTTTTCCCAAGTGCTCATGATTTAAAAAAAAAAAAAAAAAAAAAAAAGGTTAAAAACATCTGTACAATACAGCAGGTTCAACCACACGTTCTGGTTTGGGGCTGTTCCAGTTTGTGCATTCATGTTAAACTCCCAGGATACTCACTTCTGTATTCTCAGTAGTTTCTTTTCCTTCTCTTAATGTAAAAGAGATTGTAATGTTACAAGTTTCCTAAAATGAGAGCATTAGTGAGCACCCTACAGGGTCTTGACACACACTTGACAACAAATGCAGTAAAACATGTCCCGAGTCTTTATGTTTAGCTGCTGGTACTTGTTCATGTGTATGGCCTGGATGAATCTCCATTAATTGTTGCACTTTTACTTAAGTGGTCACTCATGATTCTCTGTTCCCAGGAGGAAACACAGGGCCCACTACAATCAGGCACAGGAGGAATCTGGTCTATATTAGGGCTGAACAACCAATTGAAGTCTCATCCTAAATGTAACGTGGTTAAATGCAGTATTGGGGTTTCTGTGAGTTCTGACAAGTTTAATATAAGATTTTGTACAATCATTATGAATGTGATTCAAAACTTATTTCTCATTGAACTGGAACTGATGATGCTCCTGAATTCAGAACAGTATTAGTGGCCTATTACAGCAGATTATTTTTTTCTGAATTCATGGACTCAGTGCATTAATACCTAAACGTCTTAATTTTAGTGTTTTTTTTTTTCCCACATGAAGTGGATTATGATATTTTGAGCAATAAATCCAGTCGCTCCTTTTCAAAACCAAATGATTAAATACCCTGGCCTACAGCCGGTACAAACCCCATATCGTTGCATACTGTTCAGCCCTATTATTCGTGGAACATGCGCTGGAGTTGGTTTCGAGGACCAACTGAAGTGCACATGTGCCACACTTTGTGCCAATGTTTCAAATTCATTTAAGATAATGCAGGAATTATTGGGTTTCGTTGTAGCCTTGCAACACAATAAACAAATGCCTTCTATCAGGATTTTCATCACTAGATGAGTCTGGACACAAAAATGAATGCTTGACTGAATCTTCTATTGTCAGTCACAGGTAAGGTCATCATGTCCTACTTGCCTTGTAGAACATAAAATCTTGGCTGTATATAGTGAATATACAATAACCTAATACTCTGAGCAGACTGGCTGTCTTCACACTGACCAGGGACAAATCTCACATTAATTATTGTGAAATGTGAAGTAAAACCAGATTTAAGTAGTGTTATGCTTGAATTTATAATAGTTTGTTATCCTTCCATCAAATTGTAGGTAAAAGAGCTTTTAAAAAGCTCATCACAGTCAACTTTTCTGATTAAAAGTATGAAGGAAGGCTGTCAGTTATAAAAAGAAAAAAAAAAGCCTATATTTCCTACATGGGTAAGGGGTTTCCTCAGTGTTGAGTGACCTAGTGCTTAAGTTTGATGGCGGTTCATTTTCCGGCTCGATTCGTTCTTCACTGCTGTTTGTGAATGACTTCATGTGGAGCAGAGGGTGATGCTCACCCCCTCTCCTATCCAGCAGGCGGGGAACAGCTCCTGGGTGAAGGCACAGTGGAAGGCATGGAGCCTGGTCTGGCCGTCTCCGTAGTAGGTGAGTGTCCCCGCCTCGTAGTCCAGCAGCATCCCAATCCGGCTGTGTTGTGACGGCCCAGTCAGCGTCTCCCGCCGACCGTTGTGCCAGGCACTAAGCTGCCGTTCGTCCAGCTGCAGGCTCCACGACAGTTCATTCATTCCCACCATGCACCTCTTGCCCTTCTCCTTTCTGGGGATAGTGTCATAGGTTACCTGGGAAGACGTGACATGATTTTTGTGAGATTTATGCATCAAAAATCCAACAGGAGGGAAGAGGACTGTACAAATGAGACACCCATAAGAACATGAAACCTACCATGACAAAACATTTAATCAGAACTGCTGGCAACTTCCGCAAGTTATATCTGAAGACTTAGATGTAAATTTGCAAAAAAAAGAACAGGAGGTTGACTACTTCTTGCAAAGTAAATCGGGGAATTTAAAAGTGAGTGGGGGCCATGTACAATCAACAAACATATCAACACAACCAGAAAGATCCACCAGCTGTTGTCACTTTGGACAGAGGATTCTATCCGTGCTAACATTTGTGGAACGGTGAAAGATGGACCGACTCTGGAGAGGTTAGCAACACCGCTATGCTCAGGGTATTTCTGATGTGCAAGTCATGCATCACACCATACGCTGTGCTGTGCCACTGCCCCTTTAATTCCGCAAAGCAGGTCCGCTGTGTAAACGTCCAGCCTGTCTCACCTCCGTTACTCCTTTGGCTTGGCTGTGGAAATCAGTAAATAGTGGCAAAAAGGTGGGATCACCCTTTCACCTTTTTGCCGGGATCTCTGCGTAAAAGTGGCTGAAGTCTTTGTTAAATGACGTTAAATGGAGCCAACATTAACAAATGACAGAATCCCAGGACAAACCAGATCCGAACTTCATGTAAACACACGAGCAGCACAAGTGTCACATACTGAACATTTAATGATCCTGACAGCAGTATTTTAATCAAAATATAGGAAGTGTCTTACCCCGAGGTAGGCCCAGGGCTTGGACACCTCCAGCTCCCAGTAATGCTGACCACGGGTGAAGCCCTGGAAGCACAGTACCTGCCAGGTGTGGTCAAAGCGGGCTTCGTGGGCAGGAACAGGGCGGGGCCCTGAGGTAAGGTGCTCAGCTCTTCGGTTCTCATTGGACAGAAACAGATGCCCGTTGGCTGTACGGGGGTCAAAGGTCAGAGAGCATCGGTCTGCAAAACAAAAGAATGGAGTGAATTGGACATACTCTTTGTATGTTCAGGTTCTAACATGTACATAATGGACTACAGACATAACTGACCTCCCTTAGCCTGAGGATGTTACCTCATTATCTGTTGTCACAGCAGAAACAGTTGGATGTATAGTACAATTAATTTCTACACTGCACAAAGCACGATGTAAATGTTTTACTGAACTGGTGCAGAATGATCTCAGTAAAATCTACAATTTACTTACTTCTTTGCTCTTTGTGCAACAGTAAGTCTGTACCTATTTGGTGGCCCATATACACAACTGATGACAATGTACAGTATCGTAAAGGACTCACAAGCACTGAGGCCCTCTTTCCCACCGGGGAGACAGGGAGCAGCAGGACTGGGAACCACAGCCAGGATGGGCCGCTTATCCTGAGGAGAGCCTGAAGAGAAATGACAACCAGATGAAAGAACCAGGAATGAAAAGGTTGAAGTATATTTGTTGTTTCAATGTGACTTTAGGGTGAAAGTTATTAAAGTCTGAGTGACTGCAACAAAATCCAGAAACATCCAGTTTTATTTCATATTAACCATCATCAGCCTCACTTCACTGGCTGCCCATACATTTTAGGATCGGTTTTAAAATTCTTTTATTTACTTTTAAATCCCTCAGTGGCCTTGCCCCACCCTACCTTTCTGAGTTGCTGCAGTCTTATGTACACCCCCCC
>JAPSES010000109.1:645773-668347 GCA_029822895.1 Maxillicosta whitleyi | reverse complement strand
GGAAAGTTCTACTTTTTCCTTCCACTATCACTAGTGTTTACTGTTGGTAAATACTGTTGTATTCTGTTGGTGTTTGTACATTCGTTTAAGAGTCTGGTTTTAGACCAGCTCCAAATTGAAAGGGTCATGCGATATAACTAAAATATATACAAATATAATACATTTTGAACTAGAAAAGCACTCAGAGAGCACAAAATTTTTATTTTATTTATTTTTATTACCTTCCGTTGAGCCTTCCCTCTGATCCCTACCTCCTTCAGGAGCCTTAAGGTGAACCTCTGCACCCCACCTCCACTGGCTGAACCCTCACACTCCAGCCTCGTTCCTCTGATTCAATTGCCAAGTTGGCATAGCACAGCTATTTCATATGTCTCATCAATGCGATCTTCCCAGGGCCTGCCAGTTTGATGATGAAGGCTCACCAGCAAGAGTTGGACCACAGAACCACATCTGTGCACAGGTTGGTCACTGCGAATCCAGGTGGTTCAGGTCAATTTTGCAACTTCCTGGCTACAATGAGTGGGCATGAGGCGCGAGATGTGCAGCTGACTCATTGTTTACCCCCTTCTGGAATGAAGAAGGCTGTTGGATGTGGGAAAGGTGCCTAACAATTTAGAAGCATGGCATTAGTGGTTACTCTCAAACTCAGCGGCCAAACATTTCAACACTTGGTTGTGGCACCAGGTGTATCTTGCTTGAACTAGGCTGGTCTTACAACTCACCAAGATGTGTTTGAGTTTTTCCGGGGCTGCACACTGGGAGCAGGTTGGATGTTCTCCACGCCAGAGATGAAGGTTGGCTGGAGAGGGTAGGACATCAAATGTGGATCTAATGATGAAACTTTGCCTGTTAAGACTTGTTCCATAGGTCTCCCCATGTGATCTTCCTCTTTTCCACGCCATTCCACCTCAGCCAGCAACTGAGCTGAGGTGGGAGACTGCTTTGGCACATCTGGCTGCTTCCTCCTGCTGGCGCACGAATTTTGAGGCAAATAAAATTCCCCTGAAACATCAAAATGACTCTTCTTGTGCAATATAACCGGAACAAATCACAGGCATTATGTGGAACATGATCCATATTTAAAGACAAGAAAATTCGACATTAGTGTACATTCATAATTCTGTATGACTAATACATACACTACTGCCATGCCTATTATACTCTTTATAAAACAGTCTCATATTAAACAGTGTTTTCACCGATACACTGATACAGATATATCAGCTGTTTTTTTGTTTGTTTTTAGCACAAACTCTGCACAAGACCTTAACAGTGAATGAATATAGTGTTATAGACCAAAGTTTTGGTAGTGACAGAAATTAACTCTTGACATAAATGTGATTTATTTGCTAATAAAAGTTACTGAAAATTCTACAATCCTTAAAAGAATCCTTTTATTGAAAGTTGAAAAAAGTCAAATTTGTGTCAGTGCCAGAACTTTTGGCCATGACTATATTGTATTAAGCACACTATGATATGTATCATCTTAGAGTCCACCAGAGGAAAACATGTGACCATGAACAGCTGGTTCATCACAATATCTGTATAATAACTGCAGCTCAGTGATGGTTCTGGTTGTGGTGGTACCAGGTCCTGATCAATCTTCCACTTGGTTGGATGATTCTGGTGGTGGTCTGGATGGTACCATATACATATACAATATAGTGGATACTGTATATATGTTTACAGTATGTAAACTGGACCAAGCATGCGACTGTACACACATTGTCTCATAAGATGAAATTCAGCTCATACTTTCAAAACCAATCATAAAAACTACTGTGATCAATGACTCTGCTCATTCCAGAGAACATTCCAGACCACATACAACATCCAGACTCAACACACACAGAATGTTCTGTTCTGACGGTCCACATTCATGTGAGTCTAATATTCATATATTTGTGAAAGTTCTGTACCTTGGACTCGTGCTCCCCACTGCTCATTTAGTTATTGATTATTCACTGGTATTTATAGGTGTCTGTCATTTTGTGTACAGAAATATATAGTCATCTTTTATTGTCCATGTAGGAAATAGATTCTCTGCATTTGACCCATAGGTAGTTCCTCGGGGGGTGGGGTTAACTGGGGAAAACTAGCGAACACTTTTCCAGCTCTGAAACCAGATCCAATGTACATCCTTTCTGTTCTGAGGTGACTGTGTTACCTGTATTTATTAAATTCAACTGCACATGTAATTTTTGATGTGAATTAAACATATACTTCCCTCAAACTGTAACACCATATGATGGACCTCACTTTGCAACTAAATACTGTAATAATTATTGAATTAAGTGACAGTTTGTTTGGTATCTGATTTTCCATCCAGATCCACCAGTTTATGGTTGCTGCAGTATGACTGAAGTGAACTGATAATTTCGACCCGTTGGAAATGCTTTCTTGATGTTGTCGGAATGATATTTCTGGAAACAAAGTCAATCAACAGAGGACAAATGTGCTGCTTACCTGGTGTAGATGCAAAAATCAGCTGCACTAATGATGAGTCCTTCTCTAATAATACTCAAAGGCAGTGAAAGGTGATGAGTGAAGGGAATCTCCTTTCTGTGGTTTATGTTTGTGCCTGAATGTCCTGACTCATACTTCAGTCAGAGAAAAAAGATGTGGAGCTCCAGGAAGATTAAATTGTGCTGCTTTTTATATGTACATACATAAACCATTAAACATTAAGATTTGGATTAGAAGTCAAGCTAAATGTCAAGTAGAAACAACAGCATCATCAATCATTTGTAAAATATTTTTGTCAAACATTTCCCATCATGGATAATCAGAATGTCGAGTAATTCAGGCAAATAATGAATGAACTCCAACGTCCTGGTTCTACAATAAATCAAACCATGAAGGTCAAAGACATGTGTTTTAAAAATCCAAGCTTTGTTTAATGACTTATATATATATATATCTATATATCTATATATAGATATAGATATATATATTTATATATTATTCCTACAAATACATGGTTTTCAGCACTTTGAAAAATGTTCACTTTCCTCAGTAAATCAAGAAAGCTAGAAATATTCTACAGTGAAAAAAAGACAAACCATTTTTGACAAAAAAAGAAAATCACAACAAAAGACATAAAAGAACAGAATGAAAATAAAAAACAACATCCTGTACAAACACTATGGCCCAATAATTTAAGAAAATAGTGTCTCTAAAACGTTCATATTGCTTTGTACCTGCACTGACCAGGCCCAGTTCACCCAGTGCAACAGCAGGTAGTTCAAATACCCCAGGTACTCCAGATACCTTAGATACCTTGGGTACCCAGGATACATCAGGTACCCCAGGTACCCCAGATATCTCAGATATCCCAGGTACCCCAGATACCCCTGGTCCTGATGGCCCTCTAGAGGGTCTGGGGTCAAACTGCAGCCTTGTGGCAGATGCAGATGTAGAAGAACATTAGTCCCATGAGTGTTCAGTTCTTCTGTAGTTTTGGCAGTAACAACACACAGACGAGGGATGGTCACACTACTACAGTACTGCACTCCTTCAAACTGAGGATGTTTTACTGTTGGTTGTAGTTTTACCATTATTACTCTCTACAGCATTATTACTAGAACTATCACCATCACAGATACACATCGTGGTGCATCGTGGGTTTGTTTGTGTGGAGTTTGTTGTTTGTCCTGCGGTGTGTGTGTGTGTGTGTGTGTGTGAGTGTGTGTACGTGTTCAGTGCTCAGAGCTTGTCTTCTCAAAGGAGAAACTTGGAAGAGTCAATAGCTTGGGGTTGGTAATGGGGTTTGGTGACCCCCCTTCCTGTCCTGATCCCTCCCCCACCCCCAGATCAAAGGAGTCCTTGGAGTCACTGGAGGGCGCCCTCCGCCTCAGACAGGTGTCTCTGCTGGGCAAAGGTGGTGCCATCCCCAGTCCACCTAGAGCCACGCCCCCCAGACCTGAGTAAAGGCCCGACTGAGGTTCTGGTCCATCGGGGGGGTCCACAGAGATGCAAGGCGGGCTCATCTTCTTCTTGCGCCGTGGGGAGGGCAGCGAGGTCTGAGTGGAGGTCTGCAGGCTGTCGGCCCGGGATACGAAGCCAGAGGAGGTGGAGGCAGAGCTGCGTTGGGGGCTGGACTCTGCTGAGGAGCACACTTCCACTGAGTGGCGCCGTGGATCATCCAACCAGGAGTAGGGCCGGGGCCGGGGAAGGAGGGTGCTGCGGCCATGAGTGTCAACACTGTGGAACCTTTTGAGCTGCCTCAGACATGGATTCGGTCCCTCCTGGCAGGCAGTGTAACTACCTCCGTCCCCGCTGTAAACCGCCTCCTCCAACCGCAGCCCGCCACTGCTGATGATATCATCACTGCTGGCAAATCCTGCACAGGTGATGAGGGACACCTCCTGATCCACCAAGGACTCCTCCTGTGGGAGTGGCCTGGCTGGTAATGGTGGCGGAGGAGGAGTGGCTGAGAAGGAGGTGAGGCAGTGTTGCTCATTGTGCTGGGTGTGGACACTGCTGGGCCGCGATTGGTTAGAAGAACCCCCTGGCGTGGCAGGAACCAGGCAGACCACAGGCTGATGGAGAGAACAGGGGGAGGAGGGGGTGGGAGTAGAAGAGGAGGAGGAGGGGGATGGAGGGAGGCCTAGTGAGGCCACATCCACAAGTCCTTCAGTTGTTTCACCTCCATCGGAACACAGCGCCTCCTGAGAGTCAGTAGATATGGCCACCTGGAGGAGGGGGTGTGGAGGGAAGGAAGAGGTGAGGATGGGTGAGGAGACAGGGGAGCATGTTCAATGAAAGGGGGAGGGGAGAAGGAGGAGGAAGAAGGAAGAAGAGGAGGGGAAGAGGAGAAAGGGGAGGTGGAGGAGAAGGAGGAGATGAGAGTGGACATTTATTAATGTGAGGTGATGAGGATGGAAAAGGTTTGAGTCAAAGGTCACAGCGTGCTCAGTTTGTTGCATCTCTGGTTCTATTTTAGATCAAACACCTTTGATGACAAGGATTTAGAATCTGTTGGGAAAAACTGAACACTGTTGGATCCTTTCTTTGTTTATATTTTAATTTGACAAATTTTAATTTGACGCAGAACGAAAGCTTTGTTACATCTGACGTCCTTTGACCTCGATCCCGGGTCAGATCAGCTCTGGGTTTGTGGTATCAGGAACTTTGGCCCAGTTTATACGACTGTGCTCTTGAGTGAAAACGACAAAACATTTTATCAGATAAGCCTTTGTTTAGACAAGAACAATATTTTTAGGAGTTGAAAATGCAAAAAAATATAACCACCTTCCAGAGTTGAAATGTTAAAAATGCTTCGCTCTTGCATCATGTCAGACTATTTCCCTGACAGACTTTCCAGTTGCCCTAGCTGCAAAATGTCAGTTTGTGTGTCTTGCTTCGCCATGTTCTGTTTCCTGTTTTGTGGTTGTATTTGGTGCTAGGAAAGAGCAGGAAGAGAAGTAGAAAGGTTCTACACAGGTGCTTGGTCTTGGTGGTGATGGTGCTAACCCAGCTACCTGCCATACATACATTTTTGCGTATCCGTCTGCATGCACATTTTTCCTTCATAACACACACCTAAACATGGAATTAGAAATGAGAATGCATTGCCACTTTTGGATTTTTTATTCTGATTATGACAGTGTAACTGTAGCCTCCATTCATACAGACTCTGTATGTCCCAGAAGGGGAACTCATTTTATTTCAGAAAAGACTGAAGACAAAACACAAGAGTGTGGGAGATACTACATACCAGAACCAGACAGGACCACAACTATTTGTCAGCTAGTTTAGACATTTTCAGTATTGAGTACAGACCGTATTCAGACCCACTTACATTTTTCATATTGTGTTATATTGCAGCCAGTTGCTAAAAACTATTTAAGTAAATTTTTTTCCCTCATTAATGTACACACAGCACCCCATTTTGACAGAAAAAAAAAAGAACTGAACAGAATAAAACTGTTCAGTATAGAGAAGAAGCACCCATTTGAGCTAATACAGCCATAAATCTTCTTGGAAATGATGCAACAACTTTTTCACACCTGGATTTAGGGATCCTCTGCCACTCCTCATTACGGATTCTCTGTTGGGCAGTTGAGTGATGAGTGTGAGAGTTAATGTTATAATAATAGTTGATGACACCAAGATTGAACAGCTCTGACTGTTCTTGAATAGCCCAGCCAGAGCCCTGACTTAAACCTAATTGAGATCTGAAAATGGCTGTTCACCAACATTCACCATCCAACCTGACAGAACTGGAGAGGATCTGCAAGGAAGAATGGCAGAGGATCCCCAAATCCAGGTGTGAAAAAGTTGTTGCATCATTCCCAAGAAGACTCATGCCTGTATTAGCCGTAATTCCTTCCCTGAGGTCTGCTCTACTCTACTACTGTATGTAACGTGCTATATAAATGAAGATTGATTGATTAGCTCAAAAGCAAAGGGTCCGAGAACTTTTTTTTCCTGCCAAAATTGGGTGCTGTGTGTACATTAACGATAAAAAAGTACTTACGTGATTTTAGCAAATGGCTGCAATATAACAGTGAAAAATTGAAGGAGGTCTGAAAACTTTCCTTCTGGATCAATAAAGTATTCCTACTATTCTATGAGGCTTACATATGGGAGGCTGTAGCTCAGTTGGTAGAGCGGGTTGTCCAATGGTCAAGGGTTTGGTGGTTCAAATCCTGGCTCCTACTGTCCACATGTCGAAGTGTCCTTGAGCAAGACGCTGCTCCAGCTAAATTGCTCCCAGTAGGTCTGGCAGTAGCGTAGTAGCCGCCTACTGGTATGTAAGTGTGTGTGTGAATGGGTGAATATGAGGCTTTGTAAAGCGCTTTGAGTACCAAGGTGTAGGTATAGTCCTATATAAGTGCAGTCCATTTACCATTACATAGTGTTTAAACTGAAAGACAGTTGTTTTTTTTTGACATCCATCAGGTCACTGACCCATTTACACTGATTTATACTGAGTTCCATCCATTTCCGTCTGGCCCACTGTCAGACTTTTGTTATTCAGATTGTTTTTTTCAGTCACATGAAACTAGAAAATGCTTGGTATTCAACTGAAGCCTAAAACATAGTTTATACCCTGGACATGGCTCAAAGCCTTGGTGGGAAATATATAAATAAATAAATACACCAGTGACTTAAAAGCCTTTTTTTTTTAAAAACACAACTTGAATACAGTATTTGAGAGCAACTTCCTGATACTGACTGACACAGTGAACTCTGACCCAGACCACATTACCCTCTGGCCCAGACCACATGCCCCTCTGTCCACACATAAGTCATCAATGTTTTCCTTCGTCATCTTGTCCAGTGTTGAGGACATGAGGCCAGTAGGCAGAGGGTGAACACAGTTATGGATTAACAATAGGAGAGCAAGGCTTAGTCTGCACCCCTGCACCAAGGTGGATCAAACTCATCTCTGTCCTTCTGTCCTCACTGTCTTCAGTGTCCTCCTGTCCTCACTGAGCCTGGATGAGAAAAACTATACTGATAGCACTTGTAATCATATAATAATGTGGGTTAAATACAAATTTAAAAGAAAACTTTAAAAGTTTTGAAGATGACAGAACAAGGCTTGCATGAGTTCTTAGCACTTTGATAAATGTTTCTGAACCAAGCATTTCACTGCATGACATGTAACCAAAGAGACACCTAGTGGCCAGAAATGTAAGCCACTAGGACACAGCTGTTCTTCAACAAGTAACAAAAATAGGACATTTTTATTCCAGAGATTAATTACCCTGTTGTTTATAACCAAAAACATTTTTTTTTTTGTTTTTTTTTGTTTTTTTTTTTTTTTTTTTTAGAATTGACTGTACTCAGATTAAGAGTTCAGTACCTGTTAAACACTAACCTACTCATAAAAAAAAATCAAAGTGCTCTATTACCATGGTAACGTGTACAAAATGACCTAGTGCATATTGACATACTGGCTGAGTTGCCTAGTCCCCTGAGTTTCTGGTTTGTACTGTAGTAAGTGCACTGTACTGTGGGTCCTATTGCTGACTTCATGAACCCAATGTCATTCAGGGACTCAATTATCCACTGATTCCTCCTTTCATATTTAAGATGGGATGCATTGAAGCTGATGGCTAGAAGACAAACATCTGAGAGGATGAGTGACGAAGGAAGGAAAAAGGAGGGAAGCCTATGAGTGTGTGTGTGTGTGTGTGTGTGTGTGTGTGAGATGAACATGAATCCAGCGTTTCTGAAAGGCTCAGTGTAGCTCAGATCTGCTGCTTGTGGCTGTTTCAGAAACAGGAGTATCTGTGTTTGAGCAGGAGCTCAGGGTCAGGACTGATCTGAGATCAGAACAGATACAATATGGACGGTAAAGAACAAAGGAGAACCAGGAAAACAGGGAAAGACAAGGAGGGAACAAAAGCCAAGTCTTTTAGAACAATACACAATGCTGTACAGTCCAGGGTTCATGATACAGAAGGGATAATATTAAGTGTAAGTGTTAATATTAAATACATCTAATAATATTACAGCTGCGTATGACTTTCGTCAACAATTTTTCAGCAAAACTCTAAAATCTGACTCAGAGCCTAAACATCACAAATCTGTAAATCTTTCTGTGATTATTACACAACTGAATCTCTTCCCTCATGGTGAACAATTTTTTATGTGTCCGCTTTGGTCATTTTTAGAAGTTTGTCGTGATCCTCATTGTGAAAAGCAGAGATCCACGCAGCTGCATTATGGCCGCAGCTTCACTGCCTCTTGCTACTGCAGCTTCATGGAGCTCTGCTTCTCACAATGCACGTTGTGACAAACTTCCAAAAATGCCCAAGTGACCTACCGTCTCTGTATACAAATGGATTGTTTATGGTGGAGTACACTTTGAAATTGTTCACCGGGTTCTAGTGATCTGATGAAAAACTGGCGATGAAAGTCATACACAGCTTTAAGAATAAGTAATAATATTAAGTATAATTGTTAATATTAAATATATATGACAATATTAAGTATAGATGATAATATTCTGAACATATTCTAACATTCTGATAATATTCACATCATGTTCTGATATTCTGATCACATTTTGAACATATTCTGATAATATTATCATCTCATGCTGATCAGTATGAGTCTTTTTAGACATTAAAGAAGTCCAACATAATGTTTATGTCGTTTAAACTGGTGAACACATATTAGATGTAGTTGCCTAAAATAGAGTGGGAAAGGGTGCCACCAAGTGTACAAAATGAGCAGAAGGTTCTTATTACTTGTAATAGTAAAAATTCTTTGTTTTTAAACCTGCAACACTGAACTGTTATTTCTTCTTTGAAGTCACATTCATCATTTGACCAACATTGGCTGACAATATTATTATTGCATCTTTTAGAGTTTATTGTCATGTATTTTTTAGCAGTGTTATCCTCTTCACTCCTCTTTCATGTATATTTAATATTTCAGCTGAACTTGCACAAAAGCTGTATATTTGTATGTGAGGTGTTATATGGAAAATTTCATTCACTTCTATTCATGATTAGAAAATAGATTAGACTAAAAAAGACTTGATACAGTATTAGATTTATTATTAATAACATTTAACAGCCATAAGGCTTTATTCTTAATGATGTTTCATAAGTGTTTTAATTGTTACATGAGTGGTCTTTGCCGTAAATGGTGGTAGTATTATATAACATAAATAACAGGTTTCATATAAATGGATGAAGCTCAGATGCTTCTGTTCAACCACCATCCATGAGACTTTATTTTATCAAAAAACATGTACAATAATCAATGAAGATGAAAGAACTATCCTTTAATCCATATGTAATCATAGTATTAATTATAAACATGATGTTTCTATATTTCAAAGATAATTTTGCAAATCAGGAAAATCACAGTTTGATGTTGTTATAAGACAACATGCGAAATAAAAGATACACTAAAAATATTTTATGGTCTAAACTCAATGAAACAACTAAACTGAATTAAACTAAACAACTAAATAAAATAGCTAAACTCAACTCAACTAAACAACTCAGCTACACTAAACAAAACAAAAAAACTAAACTACTAAACATAAACATCACTATGTTTATGACGAACTATGACTTTGATTTTTTTTAAATTGGAAAAAATTATAAATGTAACTGATAGAAATAAATAAAACAGGATCTAAAGTTTATCTCCATTCAAGGCACCATGATTTTGCCTTGGGTTGTTTTTGTTTCTAATGTATTTATTCATTCATTTATTTATTTATTCCTTACCTCCAATAACTGGAACTGAGGCCGATTTCCTGTGGGTCATAGGCCAAACTCTTATTGTCCATGTATTAACAGTCGTGTGTGTGTGTGTGTGTGTGTCCTGTGAGCTTTTACACCTGGCCGCTGGCAGACAGTAGAGGGTTAGGAATAGTTGTAGAATGAGTGGAACAAACACTTCCAGGAGTAGTTCACAGTGCAGAATAACAGTAGTACTGTCAGATGTCACATAAACATATAATGTGGACAGAGATAGATGGCGTTGCCGTGGGTTACCTGTCTGCGGAGCGTGCGGCTGAATGTGTGTGTGCGTGGTGGAGGCGGTGGATGTGGTCTACCCTCTGAGTCCGACAGGCTGTGGGGGCTGATGGGTCTGAACAGATCTGAGGGAACAGTCAGCTGATGGGAGAACTCCTCTGGTTGTGAGCGCACGGAGCTGCTGGAGCCTGGAGACGAAACACAGCAGAAACAGGTCAAAAAGACACTCCAGCTGGTGGGTTTCTGCTCAACCTGGGGAAATGACTCCACAGGCTGATGTCAAAATACATTCAGTGACAAATGAAGCCTGTCCGCTCAGACCTGCAGGTGGTCACTATCAAACCCAACCACAGAGCAGTGTGGTGTCACCGCAGGAGCCGTTTAGAGCTGCACCAAACTGAGACATTTTTAAGTGGCCGATTTGGTACCTACAGCTGAGGAATAGTCCCATCTCCAATGAAATATCTTTTTTTCTTTAAAATTCACTTTTTTAAAGTCAGGAGGGACTGATTTATTTCACATTGCTAAGCAGTTGCCAGGGGGGAGGGAGCAACCTTACACATCAGGAGACAATGAACATGATCATCGTCATCCTCACAGGAGCAAAAACGGCAAGTTGATGGGACCAGTATTTTGGGAGATAGCCTTACAATCGCATTGCTATGCCCATGACAGTTGACGGGACGTGCAGTACCACACTGCTTGATTGGACATGAAGTTAAAGACAGGAACGATGCATTTACTAACTTCAGTCCATAAATATCAGTATTATTTTATTAATTGTCATTGACATTATAAAGGATCATGGTTCAAGGTAACTTAATATACCTGTGGGTAGATTTGTTTTGCAGAAAAAAATCATTGCGTTTGGTATTCTATCACAAAACACACATTGAACCTGAGAGGCAGGTACTTGATCATGTGCCAAGACAAAAAAATTCTGAGGGTTCCGCCATTCACCATCATAGCAGCAAATATGAACATGCATCTGGACCTCTGTCCAGAGGAAAGAAACTGAAATTCACAGGATGGAAGTCCTATGAAATTCGTATTAAATTATTCTTATGTTGTTTCCCCCCCCCCCATTTTATGTACTGCACTTTGTTATTTCTATATGTGATAAGTGTTTTATAAATAAACTTTACTCATTTACAATAAAAGAACAATAAAACAGAGTCCAGTTTGTTCGGTTGGGGTGGAAGTGTACAAGTTTCCTGAGGCAGTGAAGGCACTGATGACCCTGTTTGCAGACACATTTGCAGTTTTCATCAAAGTTAATTTTTTGTTAATTATGATTCCAAGATATTTATATGATTGCAATTGCTCTATTTTCAGACCTTTAATTAAAGTGACACCGTGCCTGTCTTATTGTCTAAAATCAATAACCATATCTTTCATTTTAAATATGTTCAGTTGAAGGTAGGTTTCCTCACACCACTGTACAATGTCATCAATAACTCGACCATAAGTACGGAGAATATTAGTATTTCTATTAAACCTTTTTTAAAAAAAATATTTTTACAAATGAATGTTTGTTCATCTTCATGGTATGAAAGGCCTTTCTGACATCACTGCGTTCAGTGTTTTTTAAAGTGCTGAGTGTCCTTTAGTCCCTAAAATCAGACAAATTAAAATGGGCATAAAAACAGTTAAGAGCATTTGCAAAACCTCTGCCTGAATTGAAACTGTCTAAAATGATCTGGCTGCTGCTCTGTGGATTTTGAAGGTCTGTGAATGGTTTTCATACATGTCTAGACAGACCCAAGATTGTTTGCAGCCATTTAGCTTTCAAGAAGGTTTTTTTTTTTTTTTGGCTCTGTTTTGCTTAAGAATCTTAATTTTCACATCTTTGGTGGCTGACTGAAGGTCAGAGATGGCCCTTTTGTGAAAACCAGTTTCATTTTATCCAGACAGGATTTGATTGATTGACTTTGGAGACCCATGGCTTATTGTTGGGGTACATTTTAACATGCTTACAGGGTATAATCATGTCTTTACAGAAAGCAGCATAAGAACTAGTGACATCCACCAGAACATCGAGATCTGGATCTCAAACAGGACTGGATAAAAATGTCCCAATCTGTACAATTAAAACATTCCTGCAGGGAGAGCAGATTCCTCTGACCACATCTCAATGTCTTTGGTCTTGATGAATGATTTGCAAAACAATTTTATGTCAATAGTTATAAAATATTGACCAACATCTTTTCCCAAAAGTTAGCTCTCTCCAGGATAAAAACTACCATGGGTCACCATGGTAATATATACTGTATATACTGCAATATTAAAAAATCAGGAATTTCCCCCAAAGGGATTGTACAGCTCTGTTTTGAAAGAATTAATAGTTTTTTCAATTATTTGTTTTCTAAGGGAGTACAAATGCATTGCAAAAAGAATAGCAAAAGGCTGAAAATTAGTTTTCACTCTGAAGACTTAATTTTTGACTGTTCTTTTGAACTTTAAAGATTTAGTGAAGAATCTTTTTTTTCACCCATAATTCCTTTTTTCTTGTGTTGTATTTTAGGCAGCCTGAGAAGAAATGAGACTGTGCATCATTTCCCTTTAGCTGTAGAACATCTACTCCCTCTCAGATGTCTTTACTGTTCAGATGGACACCTGGACTGGAGCACTAAATGGTAAATGGACTGCACTTATATAAGTCTTTTCTACACCTTTGTACTCAAAGCGCTTTAGATAGCCTCACATTCACCCATTCACACACACACTCACACTCATACACCAGTAGGCGGCTACTATGCTAATGTACCAGGCAAGGCACTACCATGCCGGAACCTACTGGGAGCTGGAAGTTAGATTTTGACTCTTACAACTCAAAGCAAAAAAAATGACTCATAGCTCAGAAAACTCATAACTTTACGCACTCGTAAGTCAAGGTACCAGTGTATTTCCTGGCCTATTTTAGGATACTGAGTGCCATTTGTACATCACCTGATTGGCCCCTATGGGAGCCCAATATGTGCTGGGGCCCTTGTGTCTGTGCTAGAAGCTCGGCTGAACTGTGCTGAGCTGATTGGCCAAAGGGCTGCAGGGGATGGAACATGTAGCTGTCGTTTGGGAGGGAGTGTGTGCGTCCCACTGCAGGTTTCCTCACACTCAGTAGGTTTTCCTTCAGTGGCTCCTCGACATCAAGCTGGTCCGACTGGGGAAAGACAGAGGAGTGTGTTAGGGCCCTTCTGGAGCCAAAAGGACAGTCTGCTCTTGAACTCAACACTCACACTTTTACATCCACAGATCATACACCGCGACCACAGAGTGAACAAAGAAGCGATTGTCAATTAACACAGGAGACAGACGGGATCTTTGCATGTGGACTGGCACACAGCTGCGACACATCACAGAAACAAGACCAACTTCAACTTCACAACATTTAATTTTGTGGTATCTACTGAAATTTAGGGGTTTAAGTAGAAGGCAAGTGGTCATCTTTTTGGTTATTGACGATGTTACACCTCTAACCATTATGTGTCAAATAAGTATTGGTTTGACAGAGGTCAAGTAAAACACAAATATGGTCTGGACTGAGGTTAGTTGAGTTATTGTGTGGTACATAATTTCCATTATCTCATATGTAAGTATGCATGTGAAAAGGGAAAGATGCCATAGTCTCATCTATGGCTGGTGTCTATAAACTTCAAGTCAGTGTAATTGTGGATGTTATGGCTAGTGTTTCCAACTAAAGGTAAAAGATGGTGCTTATGGTGTTCTGATGGATATGAGACTGTAAAACTTGTAACTGAATGAAGGTTCAATAGGTTTCCATTTAAATGTATCCTATATTTTACAAACATTTTCAGGACATTGCCAAAAAGACATTTTATTTATGTTATGTTATTTATGTATGCTAGTGTGTGTGTGTGTATGTGTGTGTGTATTGGGATGTGGAAAATGGAAAAACCGAATTTACCTACAGGGATAATAAAATGAGTTAACCATAAATAAATATGGATAGATATGGATAATATAATGTCCAAACCTCTGCCACACTTAGCCTTTGTCTGATGGTGGTTTTCAATGCTGCCTCATGTCATATGTAATTCCTATTTGTTTCTTGTATTGATTCAGTGACCACTCCAGACAGCTAGGTTTGTTTCCATTGCACTTACTTTTGATCTCACTTTAGATTTTCTAAAATGTTCAGTATTTCCACTATGTTTAATATAATACACAAATGCAAAATGTGAATAAAATTAGCTGGATGGAAACACATGTAATGAGCTAATGTAAGCTATGGCTTTCTCCAAATACAACATCCTGGTTCACTTCAAACCCAATACATTTCCTGGTTTATTAAGAGTCTAGTTTAGACCAGCTCAAAAAGTTTGATTGACTGATTGATCAACCTAAATATAGACCCATATAATGACCTATATACAGCTGCAGAAAAAGTAAAAACAATGGTTATGCAATCAAGTACTAATTCCTGTGTGTATCATGTGACTAAAACAGACAGAAAAGAAAACATGGAATGCCTATAAGCACTGTTTTTGACAATACAATGCCATAGCTATTGATGTAAAAACTGAAGTGATTTTGTTTATTGTCAAAAAAACTATGGAAAATGGCTGGATATCAACTCTCAAATTAAACTCTTATGAGATATTTTTGTATAATAAATGTACCAGGCATTAAAATGAACAAGAAGTCGAGCAAAACAAGGGTGGTCTAATATTTTGTTCTTTAGTCTATATAAGACTAACAACAGCTCCACTAATGCACGGCACAACAGAAGAAAACCAGGTCCTGAAGTCCAGCCTGATGAGTCCACCTGAATATAAATAAGAGCCAACCATGAGGTTGTGAGGACTGACATATGGACAGAGAAAACAGATGATCTGAGACAGGAGAGCATGTATGATGACCGCTACATTAAACTGGATCATGTCTTCACCTACAATAAGCCTATCGTTGAGCCCTGCAGAAGCCTGATAATGACCATCAGGGAAATATCTAAAATATGCAGGATAGTAGCTCTTGAGGACCATGGCTGGTGACCCCTGGCCTACACCATCAGATCTATACAGTACAGTCCTAACATCCATAAGTTTCACATACATTCATTCTATTATGTCCCATACTACATTACATCATGTTTGAACAAATACAACAGACATACAAGCATCATTTTGTGAAGTTCACTACAAGTGAACTATTTGAGGAGTGTTGGTTTTCAGTGTATAAAGACTAAATATGATTACATCCTGCATCCTTTTTACTTCAAATGGAGGTTTGAAAACAGATTTGTACGACAGAGCATTAGGGCCATTCATGAAGGAGAAGATATTTTTTGTCAACATGTCGACATTAAACTCAAAATTCCAAGAATAAAATTGAAATTTGAAGCCGACTTTAATCTTGATGGGTTGACTTTAAACTCGACATGTCGACACTAAACTTGGAAATGTAGAGAATAAAGTTGATGTCCCATAAAGATTAAAGTCGACATCAAATTTAAATTTTATTCTCCGATTTTTGACTTTAATGTCGACATGTTGACTTCAATCTCGTCATATCAAAAAATATCTTCTCCTTCATGAATGGTCCTAATGCTCCGTCGTACATTTGTCTGAAGTGTTTTCTGTATGGCTCCTGTAGTGAAGTGGGTGTGTCAATAGTCAAGAAATTTTTTAAAATACATTGTAATCATTGTTACAACATTATCTATCAACATGATCAATTTATAGTGGTTTGAAGAACTTTATCATGACCCCTCAGTTAACTGTCCACAAATATAAATAAATAAAAAAATACTATTCATAATAACCTATGAATAATGGAAACCCCAAATTTTGCGTTTTGGGGTAAAAAAGTAAAATTACATGAAATTGTTTACATTTACAAACTGTCTTTTCACAAAAATGTTACTAAATGTTTTGTGTATTTACAGATCCACTTTGCAAATTATAAATGAAGGTATAATATTGTTCAAAGTACACTTTGTAGATATAAACACTTTCATAATGTAATATTACTTTTTTCACTGTTGTTATTTTAGTGGTTTGACCCACTTCAGATCATAATGGGATACATGTAGCCCCTGAATGAGCTTGACACCCCTGTCCAAGAGTCGTAAAAACTACATGAAGGGCACAACATTGTTAAAAACCCTACTGGCATCAACAACTCCACAGAAATAAATGGAACTCCCCATTGATCTATGGAAGCCTCTGACATATGAGGAAACATCTCTTCAAGAACCAACTGGAAGTCCATTCGCCTTCTGACTGAGCTCTTAGTATGAACATGTGGACCTTCAGAGGCCTGATGTTCCATCTGGGACTTGTTTCTGCTTAAATCCCCTCAGTCTGTACATGAGTCCGCTCTGCGATTATGTTGCGAATGGGTTAGTGTCCTGCAGCCTGACCCTTTAAAAGCAGCTCCCATCCATCCCATTAGAGCTGCTCAGGCTCCAGTACACTTTACACGCCAATGGCAAACAGTAGAGAGTAGACATCATCTAAAGACAGAAGACAGGACCAACACAGAGGAAGGCTGATAGGACAGGAGGTGGACCAAGACTCACATAGAAAGCACAGAGGAAAAAAACAGAAAGAACAGCACACGGAGAGAAAGACAGAGAACTGCAAACTGGCACTAGTCTACTGAACTGGACTGGACTGGAACACACACCAGGCTGGAAAGGTGGAATGAGGAAGTTGGAGGCCACGTGGTTAGATTCACCAGTGTCGTCCAATGCCACTTGTTCTCCTCTGCCTCTTCACTTCCCCCCACCCTGTTTTTCTTTTTTGTCATATCTTGGGCCAATAATGGATAAACTAATGTAAATTCCTGGGTTATGGTGACCCTCTGTGGAGTTTGTACATGCTGGATGCCACTTATGTCTGACTGTTTGCACAATAATACAGATGTTGCACCTTTATGCAAATATATATTTTATCTTTGTAATAGTAGTTTATATTTTTTATGTTTTTTTTTCTCTTATATGCCATTCTTGCCACTAATAACACTTTGTTTTGGTTGTAATTTCCTAGTTAAGTGATTTTATTTAAATTTTATACTTATCTTAAATAATAAGTATCACAATTCAAACACATAATCAAAATACATCAACTGTCATACATAAAATAATAAATATCACCATTTACCAATAATTTTTTTTTTATGTCAGTACGTATAAAGTACTTGTAAAATATAGACTAACATCTTTTCCCAAAAGACAGCTCTCCCCAGCACTAAAATTACCACATCTAGAACCCATGGTTCCCCACGGGTCAACACGCCAGTATTATATAAGACTATAATTCAGTTGATGTGTGAGGGCAGTGGGGGGGAACATGTGGCTATGGAAGATGCCTGGGAAGAAACAGTACAAGATATTGCAGAAGAGAGAGAGATGCAGACAATAATAGAGAGAGGGGGGGAGGGGCTATCAGTACATTGCATTCCAGACTGGTTATAAAGAGGGGATTAAAATCGTCGGGGGCCGAGTCGTCGGTCAGAGCTAGGGACCAGGATGTCTCAGAGGCCAGAGACAGAGCTTCCATCTCCGCTAGGGGGATCTAGGCAGGAAGAAACAACCACTGTGAGCAGAGAAAACAAACATGCAACACAAAAAATAAAGACCATACGTACAAATAAGAACTAGGACTAACAGGAAAATATGTGTTTGTAACAACATCCAAAACTGGAATCAAAGAGAAGAACAAAGACAGAGTGGTCAACTGGGACCCCTGCATGATCCAACTACATAAACATTACTTGACTTCAGAGTTACAGACAGTAATATGACAGGACACAGACACAAGATGAGATAAAAGAACAAACAACTCCAATGAAGCTAGATCATCCAGATAAAAACATCATTTAGAGTACTACAGCTTTTCAAGAAAAAAAAAAAAAGGCATATTGGCAGGTTTAAGTATCTCCAGTGGGAAAGTGACGCTTTCCTTTATTTTGTTAATTGTGTTGCAGTAAAAATAAACACCTTTAGTTTTGTTTTGTTTTTTTCACTGAAATTGGTGAGTTTTGTGTCTGTTGAGTCTGTTGTGTTACGAAAAAAATGCATATGGAAAGTTTGGAAGTGCATCTTTTAATTAAAAGTAATGTGTGCATTTATGCACAGCAGTGGTACATTGGCTTCATTAACACGCTGTGTATCACTCTTAATTTCAATTTGTAGTTTCTGCTGCAGGTAGGATATTTAACACAGCCCATGTCTGTGTGCTTGACCCTGGTACATGTGTACTGTTTGTGCGTGAAGGTGAGGACACTCAGGATAATCCATCCATGATTTTGTGGGGTTTAACATAATTGGATATTATTGAACTTGACTATTTCATTGAGTAAAAATATGTTTTGAATATTGAAAGTGATTCCATTCTTTTTTTTTAAATAAATGTGGATATCTTTGCATATTTCTTGAGACAACCTTATCAAGTGATGAGGGCTATTTTGCATATTTGAAAGACAGTCCTCAGTGCAAATCAGTTTTTAAATTGGGTTGTACATTTATTTACGTGTTTGTACTGTGCTCTGAGGTTTACACACACTACATGAAGTTCTTTAAAATATCCACCCAAACACTCAATCTAAATGCTCCTGTCAAATTTTAGAAGCCACTGTGGCCCGCGAGTCACAAAGTTTGCCCTCCCCTGAACTAGGGGATGATTTGGTGCCACTCAGAAGGAGGAGTCATGCAAGACCTTCTATGTCAGTGGTGCTCAAATCCGGTCCACCTGTACCACTATCCTGCATGTTTTAGATATTTCCCTCTTCCAGCACACCTAGTTCAATTAATTATCAGCTCATTACCAAGTTCTACAGAACAGAAAAAAATGTAATCACTTCCAAGTGTGCTGGAAGAGGGAAACCTCTAAAACATGCAGGATAGGGGTACTTGAGGATCAGACTTGAGAAACACTGTTCTATGACAAAACTCCTCTCAATGATACATTTCCTTTCTTCTGGATCATTCCAGCACAGTTGCCATTAGTGCTGGTGAATCCCAGAGCAGCTTTTCTAGCGTACTGTCTCCATGAGGACAATCAGTAGCGCATGCAATATCCTCGTTTTATAGGGTGGTCTCCAAGACTTTGTACCTATTGTCATTCGCACAGGCAATCTTAGTTGATCACCTGTGACACGCAAATCAATAACACATGCATTTTTAGGGTGAGCAAGCAAATTTGCACCTGTTATTTGTGATCTTAGTAAATCAGGCCCTAAGTGATGTATAATTCAGTGACTATTCCAGTCATTATGGATGAACCGGAATCGACTTGTTTCCAGAGCGCCTTAGGTGGGTGTCAGTCTGCAGCTGTACATCTGAACTACACATTTACTGAATATACATATGTCACAGGTACAAATAAAGACATGATGTTAACGAGAGAAAAGAGTCAAATCTATGTGAGCCCGTTTACATCCACACCAACACTCTGATCATTATCTGATTTTTGGAGATATCTGATCATTCTAGTGATCCTGTAAACAGGACAATCTAATAGGCTTTATTCAATAACAGCAGTTATCTGATTGTGACAAACGCACCTGGATTCCTCCTTAATGCTCAGATGTATTCATGCATACAGGTACACAAACAATGAAATGAAGGATAACAGCAACATGTGACCTATTTTGTAGTCTTATCAGCTCCCACATTAGGACAGCTGACACTGACACCGTAGGTGTTGCTATGGTCAACAGGTCAAGACTGGATGTTTTGATAATGACAGGAAGTGTACGTCTTATGTCATAATGTATGTATGTACTCTGAAAAAAATCACATAATTGGCTGAAACATATACACCAGGTTTTTTCAATTATTGCATGTATGAAGTGAATGTAAATGCATTACATCTGAGTTCAGCAATTATGAGATTACTCCCAGTTATTAAATTTTTATGGTCATGTAAAGGGGCTCACAGACACTAACACTGACACCGTGTACATAAGATCAGTTATGGTTAACATCCTTGTTTATCCTTTTTATCCAAAGCCTTTAAGGATTATTTAGTTTCATATGAAATAATTAGTAACCCTTTTACAAATATATGTCTATAAATACGAACAAACTGTGTTTTATTCAGTATTTAGTGTTTCACATCACATAACTATTTTATATTTATATATCGATTCATTTCTTTATTCTTATGTGATAAGCAGATGAAACAGTGTTTCCTCTTTCATTTGTTTAAATCATCAAATCCTACCAGATCATTTGTGTTTTCATGTGCAGCTCTACGTATGTTGGACTGGTAATATATATATGACATATACAGTACATGACATGGACCCAGTGAGTCATCGGGTGATATACGCCCCCGATCAAAATTTTAACACCGGTTAAAAAATTTAAAGGATTCCCATTTTGCACTGCTGGATCTTCAGAAGGTTTGAGCAAGAAATTTACAGAAAGCAACAATTAAACTGACTCAGCTGATCAAGAATTTAAGATCACAATTAGAAAAAAAAAAAAAAAACACACACAGAATGTCCATAAAATAGAAATAAAGTTTGAGCGTTGTCCCCTGCAACACCTCCACATGTTCCATTTGATGCCCCTGCACAACCTGAAGCTCCACTGAAGGAAAAAGCCCCCCAGGTCATGATGATGGCCTGTCTAGTGCGCCATGTAGGAAACATCTCAAGCAGGATCTCCTTGTCATATCAGTAAAGTTGGAAGCCATCAGGACCATCAAGGTTACATTTTTTTCTCATCAGGGAATAAAACCATGTTTGGTGCTCTCTCTAAAAATCCACACAGCAATTTTGTGTTTTTTGTTCTTAAAGCCCTTCTCTCACAGATGCTGTCTGATGGTTATTGGGCTTCAGTCAGTACCAGTAACGACCATGATGTGGGTCGAGGATCATCCTGCGTCTTCACAGACAGCCAATCGGATCCCACTGGTGACATTTTTTTTGGGTCTACCACACGACATTTTTGTTCCATGACCATCAGGATCTTTTAAGGAATTCAAAATGACTGTCTTACTGTGTCCAACCTCAGCAGTGATGGTGCATTTTGAGCATCCTTGCTTATATGAAGCTCAACAATTTTTGCCTTTGCCATCAGGAGGTTATGACAGTTTGAATACCTGACAGAAAATTACATTAAATCCACATTTTTACAGAGATTTTGGCATTTAAAGGCTGCGGTCCTAAACTTTTGCTCATCATCAGCTGATGAACAGCCTATGTCAGTTTAATTGCTTACTCAATTTTTTTTTTCCATTTCTAGTTTTTGCATTTTGAAACTCTACTTTGAACCTGCCAAAGATCCAGTAGTGTAAAATCTAAACTTTTCAATTGGTCTTAAATTTTTGATCAAGCATATGTGTGTGTGTGTATGTGTATTTATTTATTTATTAGGGCGTTGACCTGTGACCTGATAAAATGGGGAGATGAGTGAAGCTTACAGGAGTAACACACAGATGACTTAAAAACATAATGGCCCTCATTTTGTTTTGTATTGACACTGATGTGGACCACAGATACATAGTCCAGTTTACACAGTCCCCCCTCCCCCAATTGGGGCTGTGAATGGACTAATATGACATGGAGGGAGTCATCAGTGGACATATGACATATGTATGACATGGACCCAGTGAGTCATCAGTGGACATATGTATAACATGTAATCAGCGGTCATATATATGACATGTCATCAGGGGTCATATATATGTATGTTAGTCAGATCATTGACCTTTTTGTCGGTGCTGTGCTTGCTGGGCTTGGGGGGCAGTGCGTAGTAGTGGCAGATAGAACCGGACAGGTTGTCCATCAGACTTAACTCCCCCTCCAATGAACCCTGGATGACCAGGGACACCGAATCAAACAGCGCCCTCCGCTGGACACACTTAGATAATGTAGAGGACAAGTGGTGAGAGGACAGAGGACATAAGAGGGACAGTGAGAATTTAGATGGACAGAAAGGAAACAAAGAAAAATGGACAGAATGTGGACAGAAAGGACAGATGGTGAAGAAGGAAAAGGAAGGAAAAGACAGTTGATCAGAGAGAAACACAGATATATACAAAAAGGACAAATACATCCCAAGTACGACTAAATGTCTTCAACAATTACAATTGGATGCAACAGTTTTGTGTTTGTTGTTTGGCGATAAAGGATAGGTTTATA
>JAPSES010000109.1:631369-645673 GCA_029822895.1 Maxillicosta whitleyi | reverse complement strand
AGGATGCATTTACAGCCTGAGTGAGTGAGTGTGCTGCCATTGGCTCCTCTGTGCTGACGTCAGGACACAGACGTACGGTACAACAGCGGCAGCTCAGGAGTGAACATCTGCCTGAAATCCCCTTCCACACAATAACCCCCCTCAACACCCCTCCTCTAAAATAAAATCCTAGCTAGAACCCTGCTCATTCATTCTTCTACTTTGTGAAATCCTTCATCCTCTGGGGGTTCGTGGGGAGAAGGTGGGGTGCACCCAGTTAAGTGCAGTTTAAATTGTTTATACTAGTCCTTTGGTTGGATGGTTTTCTTCCATAAGAAAGAAAACCACTCCTTTGAAATCAGACATGATTACTCTAGCATTCACACTGTATGCTAGCAAGAGCTAAACTACCTTCACAAACCACTAAACAGCATGTGTGTCTAATGTTGGCTACATTAGACACACATGCTGTTTAGTGGTTTGGTCTGGATACTATGTGGTTGTTAAAATGCAATAATGAGAACAGTGAATTTGACCTTATACCATATCAACGACATAACCTAGATGTTTTATTATAAGACATACATCTGAACCCTGACCCTAACCCTGTACAAGAGTCTCAGTAAATGAGCTCTATGTTGAAGCTGAATATTATATTCATCCATATCCATTCATATTGTGGCTCCATTAATAATAATAATAATAATAATAATAATAATAATAAAGTAAATTTTCAATAAATATTTAGATTAAATTATGGCAAAATTATTGTAATTATGGTGGAGTGGTTAGACAGACATCCAACTCAACATTTGTTCTGTGGGATGTTTTCACTGATTAAGCCACAGTTACTTTTGCCTGTATATTATACAGTTATATGGTTAGTCTTATATATCATCATATACCTGGAGTCTGCACCTGTTGTCATCACTCATGTGGACTGCATCCCTCTATTGTCACATGTTTAAGTCTTCCCTTTGTGTTTGGCCTTTTGATTTATTGGTGCCACCACCCTTGCACCACCTCCTTTAACTGGTTTGGTTCTTTGATTGTTCAGTCTGAACCGGGTCAAACCAGGTCTTTGAATCCAACCTCAGTCGTCTGGTCCTGATGCATCTTATTTTCCACATAATGAAGGAGATGAACTTTGATCTCAGATTCTATCAGACATATTCCATGTTTTTCTCTCCTTTTTTTCTTACCTTTCTTTTTCCTTGTGTTTTTATACTTTTTTTTTTACATGGACATGAATCAGCTGATGCAGCAGTTTAATCTTGACCTTCTTGGTTCTAAACCCTCTCAACAACCTCTTTTCATTTCTTCCTTCCAACCTTGACCACTGTCTCTGCTTTTCCAACATCAGCTGTTAGCTTTTAGGACTTCTTTCCATCTTCTTATGATCTATTTTCATGTGTGAAGATATTTATCATCTGTGCTACCTCCTTTACCTGCCCTGCTCATGTTCCTCCCTCAGCCCTTCTCTACTTTCATTTATAACCATTTATAATCCATAGTCTCACTATCAGCTCAGCCTCATTCACTTCATTCACCCCCTCCCACCATCGTCCACCCCCCCGCCCTCATCTGTCCCCCTGCCCTCAGCTCAGTGCTGTGTTTGTCAGCTGACTGTGTTTCATGGTGCCATCTGCTTGGTTCACACCCTCCCTGAAACCTGCTGGGACATGCCATGCAAAACATGACAGAGAGGGGGGGTCCCAGTGGCATCTCAAAAGTATAGCATCTTGAATGAGGCTCAGTGAGCGAGTGTGTACAAATGTGTGTGCACAGTGACAAAAAAGAGCTGATGAAGAGGGGTCAGGGAGTTCCAACCTCGTGCGATCCTCAGGACCCTCATGATGCGGATGATGGTGGGGTTGATGGGCAGGGAAGCATTGACCTCAATCTCCTCTAGAGTGATGCCCATGATGGACAGCAGAACGATGGCCAGATCCAGCTGGTTCCACCTGAACACAAAAGACATGACACTGTTGATTCTTCACAATAAAACGTTGAAGGAATGACATTAATGCAAACACATCTATTTATTTCCTCTAAGATCAACATTTTAACACCAATCCACACTTAAGTAGATTCGTCTTTGTTTAGATTTCTTTTTTAGGTTTTAGGTTTCAATACCTCTTTAACTGGATGTCTAATGATTTCTTTATGGATAGGGTTAAGATAGGGCCTCAGTTGTATTTTTTTTAAGCACTGCTTAAGTAGACTCCCCCTTGAACTGTCACCTTATTGTGGTTGGGGGGGGGTTTGAGAGCCCTAATGACCCTAGGAGCTATTGTATGTTGTTGGGGGCTACAATAATATTGTGCAAACACTATGAAATCTGCACTATTACAATACAACATACAATAATCAGTTTACATTTCAGTAATTTCTCCTCCTTCTGGTTTAATTATTTTCACCTGCACTTTTTGATCTTAAATCTGCTTTTATATTATTAAATGTGTGTATTTTATTTTGTTTTTTTTACAAGCCCACTTCACTGCCAATCATAGTTTTGTTCTGCATAGACCATGTTGGACACCTTTCCTGTCATTTGAGCTGGAACTCTTCTATCACACATCACACCTGACACTTTTCTCCACCTGTTCCATCCTGCCTGCACACGCTTCTTCACCTCTTTTCCACACTCCATTGCTCTGGCCTGTTGACCCTAAGTACTTAAACTCCTCTCCCTTCTTTATCTCTTCTCCCTCTAACCTCACTCTTCCACTTGGGTCCTGCTCATTCACACACATGCACTCTGTCTTGCGGCAGCTAACTCTCATTCCTCTCCTTTCTAGGGCAAATCTCCACCCCTCAAGTTTCTCCTCCACCTGTTCCCTGCTCTCACTACAGATCACAATGTCATCTGCAAACCATGGAGATTCCTGTCTAACCTCATCTGTCAGCTTGTCCATCACCATAGTAGACAGGAAGGGGCTTAGAGCTGATCCCTGATGCAGTCCCACCTCCACCTTGAACTCCTCTGTCACACGTACAGCACACCTCACCACTGTCTTACAGTCATCATACATGTCCTGTACTACTCTAACATACTTCTCTGTCACTCCAGACTTCCTCATACAGTACCACAGTTCTTCTCTGGGCACCCTGTGGTCAACTTTCTCCAGATCTACAAAGATACAATGCAGCTCTTTCTTTCAGTACAGAGAAGGTCATTCTCTGTACTTCTCTATCAACATCCTCAAAGCAAATACTCTTGTAGTACTCTTTCTTGGCATGAAACCATACTGCTGCTCACAAATGTTCACTTCTGTCCTTAGTCTATCTTCAACTACTCTTTCCCATAACTTCATTTTATGGCTCATCAGCTTTATTCCTCTATAGTTTCCACAACTCTGCACATCTCCCTTGTTCTTAAAAATGGGCACCAGTGCACTTCTCCTCCATTCGTCAGGGATGTTCTTACTACCCAAGATCCTGTTGAACATCCCAGTCAGAAACTCTACTGCCACCTCTCCTCGACACTTCCATACCTACACAGGTATATCATCAGAACCAACTGCCTTTCCACTCTTCATCCTCTTCAATGTCCTCCTCACTTCATCCTTACTAATCTTTACTACTTCCTGGTCCACAACAGTCACCTCTTCTACTCTTCATTCTCTCTCATTTTCTTCATTCATCAACTCTTCAAAGTACTCCTTCCATCGTCCCATCTGACTACTGACACCTGTCAATACACTTCCATCCCTGTCCTTAACCACCCTAACCTGCTGTATGTCCTTCCCATCTCTATCTCTCTGCCTTGCTGACCTGTACAGATCAGTCTCTCCCTCCATACTGTCCAACCTGGCATAAAACTCATTATAAGCTCCTTGTTTGACCTTTGTCACCTCTACTTTCACCTTACGCTGCATCTCCCTGTACTCCAGTCCACTGTCTTCAGTCCTCTCAGTGTCCCACTTCTCCTTAGCTAACCTCTTTCTCTGTACACACTCCTGTACCTCCTCATTCCACCACCACGTCTCCTTATCTACTTTCCTTCCAGTTGACACACCCAGTACTCTCCTACCTGTTTCCCTGATCACATTAGATGTAGTTGTCCAGTCATCTGGAAGCACCTCCTGACCACCACCCACAGCTTGTCTCAACTCCTTAGAAGTAATGCGACACTCTTTCTTATTCAGCTTCCACTATTTCGTCTTCTGCTCTGTCTTTGCCATCTTCATCTTCCTCACCACCAGAGTCATCCTACACACCACCATCCTATGCTGTCTGGCTACACTCTCACCTACCACTGCTTTTCAGTCACTGATCTCCTTCAGATTACACCGTCTACATAAGACGTAGTCTACCTGTGTGCTCCTACCTCCATTCTTATAGGTCACATTATGTTCCTGCCTGTTCTGGAAGTAAGTATTAACTACAACCATTTCCATCCTTTTTGCAAAGTTGACCACTATGTGTCCTTCTTCGTTCCTCTCCTGGATACCAAACCTGCCCATCATCTCCTCATCATCTATTTTCTGCACCATTATGTCCATTGAAATCTGCATCAATGACAACTCTCTCACTTCTAGGGATGTTCTGCATCACTTCACATCAAGGTCCAACCAGAATTTCTCCTTCTCCTCTAACTTACATCCTACCTGTGGAGCATACCCACTACCAACATTAAACACCTTCTCTCACCTTCAATTTCTACCTTCAGACTCATCACTCTATCTGACACTTGTTTTACTTCCAGAACATTCCCAACAAACTCCTCCTTCAGGATAACTCCTACTCCATTTCTCTTCGTATCTACGCCATGATAGAACAGCTTGAACCCTGCTTCTGAACTTCTAGCCTTGCTACCTTCCACCTGGTCTCCTAAACACACAGTATGTCTACCTTTCTTCTCTCTGCATCATGTCAACTAACTCCCTACCTTTTCCTGTCAAAGTTCCCACATTCAAAGTCCCTACTCTTAGGCCTATATTCTTGGCTTTCCTCTTCTCTCTCTTCCTGCGGACACACATTCGTCCTCTCTTTCTTCAACCAACAGTAATCAAATTTCTACCAGCACCCTGTAGGTGAACAGCACCGATGGCGGTCGTTGTTAACCCGGGCCTCGATCATCCGGTATGGAAGTCATAGGTTTGATTTGCATATTTATTTGGCAAAGTTTTTACGTCGGATGCCCTTCCTGATATAAACCTCTGTATTTATCCAGGCTTGGAACCGGCACAATGAGACATTGGCTTGTGGCCATGTCCATGGGCAGGTTTGTCTCATGGTGAATCTTTGGTCTAAGTACCTTTTTTCTGTTTTCAGTGGAAACTTTGTACAGAAACCAACTGTAAAGATTTTACAACCTTTTAAACCTTCACTGATCAAAGATAGACAAAAAAGATGATTTTAGTGACAATATGAAACAGAAATGGTGAGGATTCCTGTGAGTATATTCTAAATATTGATGTGGAGCAGTCCAGTTAGGAGCTGTCCTTCTTAGTTTCTTTCCCATTTAACCCTTTATCAGGAAAGTGATAGTGAGTCACCAATCTCAGGTCCAATGTGGTCTACGGGGTTTTAAGGTCCACTTCTGTTTGAACAATAAGTGCACCTGCTTTGTTGTGTCCCATTAAGTAATGGTACTAATGTAAGTATTGATGATCAAATGTGGATGTTGACATGTGTCTGGATCAGCACTTATGTTGGTTTAATGTTAGTGATGTCATGTTCTTATGTTCTATAATACAGGTTCCTTTCAACTTACATGTGTTTTTCCTTGTATTTTTTAAAAAATATATATATTTACTTCTTATATATTTTGTAAGGAACCAAATATGGCAACTTCACTGACCTTGATTTTCTATATAACAATTAAAAAATGTAATTAAAAAAAAAAAAGTAGCAATTTTGAATTAAAGCGTTAACCCATATGTGCTGAGGCTAAACTGAATTTTCAGCCCCAGTGAAATAAATGTGTATTGAACAACTGAATCAACCAACCATATGGACCCAAACCACTCTGTATTAAATAACAGTGGGTGGTCATGTGACTGGACTGTCAGCTTCCATTGTTTCTACGAGTTAATTGTGTTTTTTATTCTTTGAATCTCAGATGTAGAGTCAGTCCAACAGTGTCAGTAATCAGACGTGTCTTGAATTTCTGTGTGTGTGTCTGCATCTACTTCTACAGAAGTATGAGAATGTGTTGAGGTAATATCCACTTAGACGTCGGTCCAAACCTGAGCACGTTATGGTCTGTTCTGGCACAGACTGTGGACCTGATGGAGCCCTTGGTGGTCAGCACTAGTTCAGAGCACATGATGTGTTTCTTAAATGTATGAGTTCACTGTTGTACATGTTGTTTGTGTGTGATTGTGTGGTTTTCAGTGGGAAGCCAGGGATTTCAAAGCTATGAAATCATCTAAGGCAGCGTGTTTTATGGGCATTTAACAAGGCCGTTTGTATTCACACAGGCCTCACTGAGAACCATCCACTGGATTATACACTCAACACTAACTCAGATTTTCCACATGACTCACAGGTTGAAGATCGGTACCTTTAATGACTGGTTGATTACAATATCACTAACATCAGCTGGCAGGTAAACGTTCATTAAGGATTTCTGTTTGATGCAAAAGGTCATTAAATGATTGGGAGGTGCATATACTTACTTGTCCTTGAAGAAGCGACGGAAGCCAAAGGCCACCAGCTTGAAGACTGACTCCAGGACAAAGATGAGGGTGAAGATATAGTTACAGATCTTCAGAGCTTCATCCAGCTCCTGAGGATATCCAGCAGAGACATGACCAAAGGTGAAATGTGAATAAACTGGACCAAAGCCTTAATCTTAACAAGTCAATAAACCCACCGCTAGATTTGTGCTTTCTTACGATATTCAACTGAGTGACTTCATTTGACGAAATGTGCTGAATCACTAAAACACCTGACATGACCTCATTCTATTTCTATTTATTTCTTTTTTCATAGAGGAAAACAGTCAGTTAATTACACCCAAGCTTGTGATACTGGAATGTTTTTCAGTATGAGTCTGTATGAAAAACCAGAGGAAGTTATATTGTAAACTGTGCCCTCTTCCTCCCCCAGAATTAGCCATTCCATTAATAGAATGCTCACATTACCCTCCTTCCGCCTTATTCTCTATGAAAAGCCCATTAGAATTAATGTGTCCATTTTAGCCTGGGGGAGAATGTACAGAACCCATCTGCATGTAAAAACTGACCTTTAGTAAAGTGACACATAGAGGTAAGGTGCTTATTAAGGATTTGGCAAAGCCGCCCGTGGTAGACCCAGATGGACTCTATACTAGGTCCAATTTGTACTTTCAGTTATTGCTATCGATACAAGAAACATCCCTTGTACTCTACCTAAATGTATCCAATAGAGGTGGAATGGCCTTTATCTCACAGAAATGATGTTCATGGAGCTAAAACACCACCTCAAACATATTTTTACTCTACACACAATGTCATCTACATTCAATTATATTTTCCAAAATTATTATATGTTCTTAATAAATATAATTTTCAAATAACACATATTTGTATAATACTGGAAATTGTTTGGCAAACATTGCTAATTTTTGACTAGGCTTGGGACGATCTGCGATTAAAATGTGTATTAAATTGTGCATTGGTAATTGAAGGGTTGGTAGGCGATTTGCAGGATATCTAGGCGTTTTTTTTAAGAAAACAAAACAAAAAAATGGCACTCTACCATGCATTAAGATTTTTCTGTGGGATATACAATTGTCAGAGAAGAGCCTCTTACAAACAGACCAACAGTCTACTTTCTCTCCTCTCTTCTAAGCGCAGACTGTCACTGTCAGCGCTAAAATGACAGCGACGGCACATCTCCACTACGTGGTGCCGGCTCTACTCGGCTCGGTTCTATTGGTATTCATGTGACCCATTTCCACTATAGTGGAATCGGCTCGACTCATTACTGTGTGGCGCTTTACTTCTGTGTCGTCTGCTCAGAGTTGCTGAAAACTCGCTCGTTGCGTGTGTTGTCTGAATTTTTATGACTGCCACCAAAGATTGAATCTATGTGACCGACCATGGCGTAGTTTTGTTCTGTCATCATGCAGATTCATGTATCACTATTTACTGTCTACCTCCACATCTGATGTTTGTAAAGAGACTCATCTTGACACACCGAGCTCTTCTCTGCTCTTTCAACTGTCTGATCTCCTCTCTGCTCCACATCTTCTCTGACCTTCTCTTTACTAATCTTCTATTTACGCCCCAGCAAATACATATTACTGACTTGTTGTTTTCTTCCCCAAACTGTCTGTGCTTTAACACCTCACAGGCTTATCCTGGATCATCTCTGGATCTGCTGTGGTCCTTCTGTCCTGCCTTCATTGTCACTACTCACATATCCATATAGTTTTAATAGTGTTTATTATATAGTTATATTAATAAAACAACTGGATAGCTTAGTGGTTTACACCCCTGGCTTTGGACGGCCGGTTTGAGCCTCTGTCCTTGGTTAAGGCTCTTAATGCTATACATCCTTATACCTGTAGCCACAAGGGGGTAGTGCCTCATTGTGCCGGTCCCAAGCCCGGATACATACTTGTGTCAAACATTAAAAACTACATGCGAATCTGATTCGCTGTAGCAACGCCTAAAGAGACAAAGCCGAAAGAACCTTAATATATAGTTATATAGATTGTAGTGGTCTCTATCATTTATAGTAACAGTTACAGTAGTAGTATATCCACTGTTACTACTTGTACTCACAGTAGGAGTATTAAAAGTTATAGACATTTGTTCTGGTAATTGTACGAGCACCAGCTGACCTACTTTTTAACAGTTTTAACAAGTTCGATTTGCTGTGTTTCCATTGAATCCATGTGTCTCCCCCTACTTACCCTCCTTCTCCCACTCTCCCCAGTCTCTCTCTCTCACTCACTCTTTTTCTCTTCCTTTACCCTCTCTCTTTAACCCCAACTCGTCAAGGCAGACAAGCATCCTCCAGGAGTTAGGGTCTACTTGAGGTTTCTGCTTGTTAAAAGGAAGTTTTTCCTCGTTACTGTCACCAGTCGCAAGTGTTTGCTCCTAGATGATTCTGTTGGGTTCTGTAAATTGGCTTGAGTCTGCTGTCGAACAGGTTCATATTTAAAGTGTCATGAGCTAACTTTTGTTATGATTTGGTGCTATACAAATAAAATTTGAATGATGATTGAATACATTTCACTTATTTTCTGACAACATAACCATCAATTTGATATCTAACTATACATTTTTAATGTTATAATATCTGTATTAAACTTCTTGAGGTTAGTTAACCTATAATTATATTTGCATTTTTTTAAGTTAGGTAAAGATGTAATGGATTGAATATAGAGAATAATCATCAAAGCTGTTACAAAAAATATTTAAACCAACCATAAACATTTTGTAACATGAAGCCTACGTAACTGTTTCCCTAAACCTTGCCACCTATGGGAGTCCTCTGGTGAGGTATGGTAAAAAGCTCCAATGAAAACAAGGAACTAATGTTTGAAGCAAAATGTGTTTAGCAATAACTTCTACAGGATTATACTTAGTCTGAATGGATTTTACCCAATGGTTTTAGGGTGTTTATGTTACCATGTTAGATTTAAACATTGGTTGTTTAGGTTGTTGGAAATTATTTCAGCATGTAAAGACAAAAGTTTTTGTCTTTGTTACTACAGAAGAGTCAAATTACTACCATTATGATATATCATCCGTGCACACTGTAAACATAAAATGTACAGTGCTTAACACGTGTATTAGACCACCACCTGATTTAAAGTTTTGCCACAGCTACCCTAAATTAATAGATTAATTCAAGTAATATTTTTAATTTTATGTTTCTCTATTATTTGCTGAAAAATTAAAAAAAAGAAACATGAAAAAAAAAAACAGCACAATATTATGGCTTAAAAAAAAAATCCAAATTTTAATTATTTATTTGCATTGCTGAACCAAAAAATAAGTTTCAGTGATTGAATGATATATTTGGTTGATTTGTCACTGTGAACCACCTCAAAATTGAGAAGAAAAAGGTAAATTCAGTGTAAAATTGAATGTCAAAAATCCCAAACTATCCCTTTAAGAATAATAAGAGTGATTTGACCAATATTCTGCCTGTTACTAAATGTTTTGTGTATTTGTAGATCCACAGTCATCTGTATGCTGTAATGCATGTGTGAAAATGATAAACTGAGAATAATGTTAAAATTGTACTTGTTTTTCAGGTTACTTGTGTTATTCAGATTTTTAAGGAAACTCTGCAGATCTAAACACTTTCATGGTGTAATTTTACTTTTGCTACTATTATTATTTTACTGGTCCAGTCCAGTTAAGATCATATTGGGCTGAATGTAGAACCTAAACTAAAATGACTTTGACAGCTCTGCACGAACCAGACACTTACTATTCTACGCTCACTCTGCTTTTCTTCCTCTTCCTGTTTTATTCCTTTGTCATCCATCATTTCTCTAGTGGATAACATACTCCTGTGTCTCTTTACGTTTCCCTCTGCCACCTTACCACCTCCTCCGTCTTTCTAATCAAGTGGGTCACCAGCAATAGGACATTTCTAACATAACTGGAGGATGAATTCCACTATCACAGCTACTGTCCCATGGGTTATAAATATAAACATCCATACCAGAGCTGACTGCTCGGCCCTGGCGGTATTTTTTATTCATTGTTTCAGTCATTTGAAACTCAGCTGTCCAGACTTGTACAATCCTTATCTTATTTCAATATCACTTTCTATTGACCTCAGACGTCTACTCCTGTTAAAAGAACTCAAGTGTTTTTTTTTTTTGTTTTTTTTAAACAATGTATCAGCATTGGCACAACTTGTTTACCTGATATTTAGACCCATAAAGCTGATGTTCAAGAAAAATGTAGGTGAATTTTCTGATGGAATTCATTTTTAAGGCCAAAGTAGATATTGAATCTTTTAAGTCTGAGCACACTAATGGACAATATATATATATTTTTTGCACTAAATTTCTTAAGGTGAAATTGCCTTTGGAAAGTATCAAACTTAAACTGAAAAGTAACACAGGGGGATGAGTTATGCTGCTGACCGAGGTGGAAGTGGGTTTACTATACAACAGGTGTTGAATAAAGCCGTGGTTTTTCCACAATTGTTGTTGTTTTTTTTTTTTTATACATCTGATGGCAGATCTACTAAAGATTTCCATGTATAAAAATGTGTGCAAACTGATTGCACACACAGAAAAATGTATAAAGTGATTTACGAACAGTGCACACTCAGGGCTGTGTCTCTCAGAGGTGCAAAATAGTGCATGTGCATCCAGTTAGTATGTTTGCCACGATGAATAATATGGGGCGTAAACACGCAATTGTCCGTGTGCTGGGAGGAGAAAATGTAAATATATTAATTTAGAACACGCAAATCGATCCAACAAACTCAAAACCAATCTTGCTCATAGAAACTGCATCTATATTTAACACATCTCAAAGGGAGGTACAAACGGTTTGTATGTGTAATTGCACACACTTGGATGTGGTTATTGTCGCAAAAAGGAGACATCGAAATGATGAAACAAGATGCAGAGAACACATTTGTGGATCCTTTTCCACTTGGTCTAATGATTGTGATTAAAAACACACACTGACATAAATCTACAGTGTGACAAAATTCTGTGTACCCTACAGTCAATCCAACAACCCCCCCTCTAAAATGAACAACAAATGAATCAATGAGTCATGCAATAACTTCTATGTCAAAATTCCTCCAACTTTACATTTCCTTGCTTCTGGATCATTTCAGCACACTGTTACCATTAATGCTGATGTGTCCCAGAGCAATTTTTCCAGCACATCGTCTCCGGTAGCACGTGCAAAATCCTCATTTAAATAGGGCGGTCTCAAGACTTTGCACCTGTTGTAGTTTGTGCAAACAATCTGTAAATCACCTGCAAACTGCAGCTGAACCCCATGCACAAAATTCTAGATTGCACACACAAAGTAGTAAATGCAAATTAGGATTTTAGTAGATCTGGCACTTATTCCCATTTTTTTTTACATGCATATCATATATCACAACATGTGCAACCACAATGTAAATATGTGAATACTATCGACCAACATCTATCTATCTGAATCAAATTGACCTGCACCCCTAAAATAAGAGAATCAGTCTTTTACATTTACTCCTCTTTATTCCAAGAGTGATTTAAAGACATGATGATTACAGGGAAATGAACGTCAGATTGAAATGTTCAGGAAAATATTTCTCTGGGTCATCCTCTTGCATATATCCTAAAATAGTTGCAGAAATTGCACTTTATCTTTTATTATCAGCGGATATAGCAGCCACTCATTTGGAGCATAAATCTTGAAAAGGGGATTTTAATATTAATGTGACTTCAACCTGGTTAAAGAATCAGTGTGTGATGTTTAGTGTCATTTTGCAGATGGAAGTCAACTAACCCATCCATCACCTTCAATGGCTGTAAAAATATGAAAGCTCTCATCATCTTAGTTGGTGATATTAAATTTAGGTGATGTAGTGGACTTACATTAAAAGAAACAGGAAGGGGACGTTTATTCATAGTAGAGACATTTTAAACTCCATGAATGGTATAAATATAAACCTCCTGGGATGTTTTGTGTGATCATACTGTGACAATTTGGTCACCATTACCTGTACATCCTGCATCTTTTCCGTAAACACCCTGGAAATGGAATTAACTCGTAATTCACTCATAATTGGTGGCAGTTTTTAAATACGTACGGTAGTTAACCCCGTTACTAAGTACGACCACTCACATATCGTTACGGATCACCACATCTCTGCTCATGGTTCAACACCTCCACTCCAAAAAAACACCTTCTTCCATATCAGAACGCCAGCAGCCAAACCCCGGACTGGATTATGACTGGACTGGACTGACGGACTGATTTGTAGGACTGAAATAAGCATCAGTAAAACTCTATTATTTATTTCAAAGCTCTCTATTGCCCTGTGAAACTGTTCTTGTTTTCAGTGTGGTTGTTTTTATTTTAACGGAATAAAAAGGTTTTTGTTTTTTGCCTTTTTCTTCTCTTTTGAAAGAGCACCCGGAATGGACTTTTGGTTTTATTGAAATGAACTGTGTTTTTTCTTTTTTTTTTCTTTCTAAAAGACTAATATTGAACCCAGAGTGGACATTTTGAGTCAGATTTTTTTTGTGGTTGGTGGATTTTTTTATTTTTTATTTTCTTTTTGGAGATTTGTACATTTTGGATTTGTGTTCCAGTTGAAAGTGCAATAATATATGATTTTGAATTTGCATTGGTTTAATTGTGTCATTTCTTTTGTGGTCATTTCATGTGTAGGGTGTTTTGTTTAAATTAAACTTGCATCTTTTGTGTGGGTTTGAGGGGTAACACATAAACAAAAAAACTCAAGCATTTATAAGAGACTGAAATAATACCACAAACCAACTTAAAATCTTAAATGTCAGGAGAGAGACCTGGCTGGCACCCTGTAAAAATCAATATAATAAAATAATACAAAATGAATAAATTAAAGCCCCAAAGTCAAACTGTCACAATACTCAAATGGAAATATAGTCATGAATATTATATTCCATTTTTATTTCATTCAGACTAGATAAGCTTTAAAGTTATCTTTAAAGGTTACCTTTAAAAATACACCTTTTTATGTGATATCCGCTTTAGTAGAGATTTATCCATTTTTATATCATGTCTCACTTCTTCACCTGCATAATGTTTTGCTGCATCTTGTGCCAAAATGACTGTAGTCGATTTAAAGAATCACACCAAGAGTCTTTCTCCAGAGCCAGAAATATTTCTGATATTCTAACTAAATATGGAGCTACAGATTCTGTCCTGACACTGGGCCATGGTATCACATGTTGATGCAGAGACAGACTAACCCTAACCTTGGGTTTCGGCAATAAAATAATTTTGATCAGGGAATGATTAAAATGAGAAGAGATTTCTACCATTTAGCATCATCATTCTCTTTGTATTGTCCTTTCCTGACATCCAGGGATTTACACAGTTTTTATCTGGTGCCCTGTGAGTATGAACTAAGCTACACACATTATATTGTAACTATACTGCACTCACAGTCATATTTTGCAAGGGCAAAAAGGATGTAATAAAGCAAAGATGCCCCCCAACCCCACCACCCATATCTGACCTTGGGCTGCTGGTAGTGCTCCATGGACATGGTGATGACGTTGAGTCCTATGACAATGGTGATGAACAGGTCCAGGTAGTGGCTGGTGCACATCTTGTGGATGAGCAGGCGGGTTGGGGAATAATCGGAGTAGTAGGGCTTACTCTGAGCTTCTGTTGGAAGTGGGAAGTAGCAGGGGGG